>CACVCL010018806.1:0-117392 GCA_902729485.2 Mus minutoides | reverse complement strand
AGTCAGTGGGCAGAAAGCTGTGCGGTCCCTTGAAGAGCTCTTACTCCTAGCAACTCTTGTTTGTGCTCAAAGTGATTTTTTTTTTTTTAAAGAAAGGTTGGCCTTGTCTTTCTCCTCCCCTCCCAACTGTAGTTCAGAGGTAAAAGCAAAACTGTGTTTTCTTCTGGAGGATTTAATCATGGTCAAGGGGAGTTACGATTAAGAGCAAACATCCAACAGCTGGAGGATACTTCTCTGCCATGTCTTGCTCTTAAACCAGTTACTGAGGAAACAGGCACAAGTTTTACGGTTAAAAAACAAAACCCCACAACATGAAGGTATCTTTTTCAAACGATACACAGCGTTGCTCTCAAACATTTAAAAAAAAGATTCTAAAAATGGGTAAAGTACTCTTTAAATTGAGGGAAGGGTGATCTCACATGATGTTGAAGGAAGGGTATTGGAAAAAATGCTAAAGAATTTGACCATTTTTTTTTTTTCTAGTTCAGAAATTGGACCTCTCTGGAGCCTGCGCCACAGAAGCCACCTTAGTTAACATTCTGTCAGTGTTTCTATCATAAATAAACCTCAGCCTCAGTGCTGAGAGCTTTATAATTTGGTTATAAAAATTTGCTTTCTACTAAAATTTGACAGGATACACAAGATCCAATTGTCCCAGAGAGCGATTGTTTTAAAAACATTTGGGAGGAATAAATAAGAAAGATTACCATATTGTGAAATGAGAATCAGGAGATTTTTTATACCGTATTTCTTTTAGTGGTCTAAACAGCAATTCATTCAGATGAATCTTGGCCCCGAAGTGAAGTTTTAGAAAGCTTTCACGTATCCACTTGCAATGGCTAAATAAACATGGTCTCAGATCCCACCGACCCAGGTAACATTGGCTTGAAGACAGGCAGGAGAGAAAGGCAGACAATGCTCTCCTTTTCCCTCTGCTCCAGCGTGACTTCTCATTACATTATCTTTCTTCATTAAACATTTAAAGAAATTATCAACTAAGGAACTGGCACACTGGTCACAATTTTGTCTATGAACAACACTTAGGCTAAACTAAATTCATGAAAATTTTGAGAAACACTTTTTTTTTTAAAATAAATACACAGGAGGCAAAGTAACTTGGGTCCTGATGATTATGGTGGAGCTAGTCAAGCCATTTAATCTCTGTGGAGTTTGGTTTACTCAGGGTAAAACACGAATGTTGGCAATCTTGTTCTTCCTTTCTATGAGGACAATTTTATTCGCAGAGGTAGAAAGGACTTAGTTTACAAAGGTTGAATTCCTCCTGTTGCAGGAGCAGACAAAATGGTTTTAGGAGGGCTTTGGGCTCCACCAGAAGTCTGACACTAAGCGTGATCTCAGTGCCAGAGGCAGCAGAACCCTGATGCCCCAGTGTCTCTACGTACATAGCCATGTATGTAACACAGAGACCACTCACCAACCTTTGCAAACATTACTTCGCTCTTTAAGCTTAGACACACAGAACCCTCAGTGCTGTGATCTCTGAAACATGAAAGAAATTCAGCTCCTAATTCAAAACAGCTGGGTAAGGGCTCTTCATGTTTAGAACAAATGAAGGAACTCCTCCTTTTATCTGTGATACCCAAACTGACAAAAACATGAGTTATATGATTTGTTCAGGTAACAGTAGGGAGGGGGAGGAGTGGAGCCGAGAATACAGTAGGGCAGATGGAGACCAAAGAGCCCTTTGCTGCTGCTTAAGATGGACCAAAGAGCTCTACTGCCTAAGGTTTTAAAGTAGGCACCAATATTTCTGGTCAAATATTCAATGTCTTGACTTTAGCAAGAAATAAAAAGGAGTGATACATTCCCTCATGAAAAATACTCAGCAGTTTTACATCGTAAATCAGTTGTTTGAAACCCCAAAACCTTCTATTATCCTCTCCTGTTACAACAGCGACCACAATAGTGTCGTGAAACTTGACATTTCCGTCTTCTCCAGGGGGCAAGGCCAGACCTGCTGGGAATGGTACCCACAGTGGACTTCATTCCAGCTTTGCTTCTCAAATCCATTATTATTCAGAACCTGCTACAAGGTAGAGAGCATCCCTTGTTTCAGAGACGTATCACTTGCCTTTGTGATTTCTGTCTACACTTCAATAAACAGAATTCAAGAATTCAGAGGAATTAAACAAGGTCTTGGAACCAGCCAAGCAAATTGGAGAAAATAAGGGATGTGTTGATTACACAGACGCACTCAGACTCCAGTGCTAGCTGTCAGGCAGCACACATGTGACGTTCAAACCCCAGGGCTGGAGAATTCTTAAGACATTGCTAACATCCTGAAGTCAGCGAATTGTACCACATTTACCAAGCTCTCTCAGGGGAGACAGCATGATGAGGAAAGTATTATTTGATGGGTGAGAGTCATTATTGTCTTTACAATAGAATATAGACCATTCCCAGGAATTCATTATTACAGGGACCCTGGTAACTGGTCCCATATAGCATCTACCTTGTAGGTCAGGAAGGCACAGTAGAGAAGGAAGAGATGGCTTCTGTTGGCTTCTGAAGCTCTGAAATAGGCATGTATATGTCCTCTGTGTGAGAACTCAGTGTGCCCATCACTGTTACTCTAGATGGGTACCCTAGGAGGCTGCTTAATTGCAATTCAACAGTTTAACCCTTCTACTTAGGAAGCCAAAGCCACTTTGCATATTAAGGTGCACTGGTGATCTCTGTCTGCCGCTCTTCTCCATTCATGGAGTGCAGCTTTAAGCAGAAATGTGTTTGTTCAAATCCCCCCCCCCCAACCCCCTTCCCAAGTCACAAGGGCTGCTCACTATAACCAGCAATTTAGAAACAATAAGAACACTTTTCAGTAGAATTATAATGTGGTTGTCTGATACCCAGAATGCCCCCTGCCAGAGCTTCACTTATAATCAACATAAGAAATGTAGGGTAAGCTGGCAATGGCCTTGGAGGAAGGGGTGGGTGGGAGGGGAGTGGATGCCACATTGCTGCTGGCTTGATAGAACTTTACTTTCTTCCCCTCAAACACACTGAGACAGAATTATCCCAGTCTGAGGGGGGGGGCACCCCCGCCTCTGCTGGGGTTGCTGTCACTTTTCCTGTTCAAGAAATCAAGAACAGATGTGTCAGGGGTCATAGGGTGCTTTGTAATATGCTCAAAACTTATCCTTGGGCTTACATACAATTAAAGCATGTCAGAATTCATGCTTCAACAGTGTCTAACACATTGGAAGATCCTATGTCATGTTACAGTTAAAACCCAATACTCAGTTATATCAATGAAACACATATTAATATGAGGGCAAGGCGTGAAAATCTTTATCTATAGAGGTCTGAAGGTTGAAAGTTTTTTTTTTAAGTGTTTTATTGGAAGCATGAAAGGTACCTTTATTTAGGTTTAAGATGCCCAGATCTGGGGCATGCTGCAAGCTGCAGGCAAGCGTCAGGTTCCTCTTAGGACAGGATTTATCCCCACTTTTGTTGCTACATGCAATTCTGGTCACTGCATCTCAAGAACTATGAAAGAGACCATAAATTTACCCAGCGAGGAATATGGAAAAATGATTCTGGATTCTCAGCAGACCCTTTGGGTTTTGCTGAGATTAGACTACAGGGGTAGCACATGTCTATGTTGAAGGACAGAAAGCTGGTTAGATGACAGTGGGATAAATACCGAGGCCCAGTTTTCTAGATTTAGGAGAAGAATAGCTTCAGGTAAAATCAAAAGATGCCCCTGTGCTGTAGTGAGTTTGGAAACTTGGCTCCCTAAGCATTACCCTGAGTTTAGATGGGATTGTAGCTGTAACGTTCTAACTGGGTATGAAAGGAAGATGGAAGTCCCTCTACCTCTCCTCTCCCTGTCCCTATCCCTGTCCCTGACCCTCTCACCTCCCTTTCCCCTGGCCCCTCTCTTCTTTCTTCCCAGTGCTGCGGACTGAACCCAGAACCTCATAAATGCTAGATACACTACAAGGGAATGGCCAACCCTTTTCTGATGTGATATCATGGTGATAGTCCCTGATCTACCAGAAATACATGTAGGACCTAAGCCAGGGTGGCACTCTCTTGTTCCTATAACCTCAAGGAGGAAAAGGAATTCATCAAGTGTGTGTCTCAAATTCTTGTGCTTCAGCTGTCCGTAAAGCACAGCCAGGAGGCTTTAGGAGCCAGCCGACTTTTACTAAGAAGTTGTCACTGTGTACCATTTAACACCGTTTTATTATTATGGTTATTATTAGTTTCAGGTGGAAAACAAAGAGTGATGCTCAGATCTGAATTATAGGATAATCGAAGTTGCTATGCAAACAGAAGAATCAGAAGGGAAGTGCCTCCATGCACGGACAATGCTAAGCGAAAGTAAACGCATTAGGGCTGTTTCCTTAGCCTCAGCACTTGGAAGCTTACAGCTCTTTAATGCAATTTACAGAAGGCAAAGGCCAAGCATGTACTGAGGGCCCTTTGGGATGCCTTGCCAAGTGGACATCAGGCGTTCTGAGAGGTCGAAAGGACCACCCTGTCTGTATGTCTGTGCTAGAGACTGACTCAGAGACACCCAGCCTTTGAGAAGACTGTGATACAGCTCCGCGTCTACCAGTCCACTGTATCTTCCATCCAGTCCTGGGCTTCCAGAGAGACAGAAAATGTGAGCCCACAATTTTTCTGTGGCTTTCTGTCCTTGTGGGTCTTGTTGGTGTTTGATCTTAAGACAGATAGAATGACTGGTCATCACCAATTAACTCCTTGCAGTTTGTCAGACTTACAGACCAGACACATACACACCTCACCCCTCCACACACACCACACATTTCCACACACAGAGAGAGACATAGCACGGACACACCAGACACATGCACACACACCATCCCACCACCCCACTCATAGACGATATACACCCACGCACCCCCATATACCATCCCACATATAGAATATATGCATCTCTCTCTCTCCCTCTCTTTCTCTCTCCCTCTCTCTCTCTCTCTCTCTCTCTCTCACACACACACACACACACACACACACACACACACACACTACATATTAATGTCATGGTGAATAAACTAGTTCCTAGAAGAAACTGGTGCTGGTGTCTTCCGGGGGAGAAAGATGTCTTTTAACAGTCAGGAGTGAAGAGAGAAGGCAAGCTGTGAAGTGTTTGGACCCGAGTCCCCTGTGTGTCACCTCATCAGGGCAGAACATGTGACAAACGCTAACCACTAACGCCAAAAGTGTTTTCTTTTTCTTCTGGATCTGAACCATTGTGCTGTCTATTGGGCTCTGTACTACTTTGGGCCCAATTGTACTAAGGTCTTTAATTGATGAAATGTTTACAATAGCTCTGGATGCCAAAAAAGTTAGAGAAGTTGCTCTGTGCAGTCCTAGGGTGCTGGAGACCCCAGACCCTCCACCTCCTACCAGATTGACACTGTCATTCCAGTGGGCAATTGCTAAGAGGGAGGGAAAAAAAAGCATAAAGAGATTCCCCCTCTAAATGTTAACTAAAAGTACCTTATCGCTGCAGCGGCCCTAACTACCTCACTAATTCTGGTACCAAAGTCATGCTGTTAAGGAAATAGCTGATTTAAACAAAGCAGGAGTATTTTTAGAACAATAAAAAACCCTATTCAGGATATCTAATTATGCAAACTGTGAACAAGAAGACACCAGTCTTGCATTAGCAGAGACTTGACTCTTGTTGTAATTTGCTCTTTTTTTCGCAGCAGAAAGCAGTTCCTTTTTGTCGCTTTGCTGCCTTAGCTTGGCTTGGCACTTCTGCCAGAGCGGTGTAGGTCACCGCAAAGTGTTTCTGTTGCTGCGGTAGACTGCAGTTAGGGAGCGTGGCAGGATAATGTATTGTAATGCAGATTACGGTGGTTCGCTGCTGCGTGATTCACAGATATGATTGCATCTAATTTCAGAAATAAGTGGAACCGTCTGCTCTTTTGTGTGAGCTGAAAAGCTCTTCGACGGCGTTCAAATGACTGCTGCTTTTGCACCTAGAAGAAGAGAAAAGAAACCCACCCAGTGTCACGGCAGTAACTTTCCTCACCGAACGCATCCCCCTCCAACCCAGCGCCATACTGATTTTTATGAGAATTTTATTTCTTTTATCTTTCCTCTGAAAAATAGCATGGTCTGATGTTTTGGGGAGTAGGCACATTTAGTTTTATTAAATTTTCTCATCTCTCCTCTTACGGAGGGACCTTGTTACACGCTCCCCTATGGCAATATGATCCCGACTCTGCAGAAAACATCCCGTGTAGACCCACGGGGACAAGTTCCTGGGGAAGAACTTAGCATGCCCATTTTGGGTAACTCTTTGAGGCCTGCTCTATGGAGACTATCGCGAATCTGGCTCTGCAGGCGCATTCAGGTGGTATTTCCTTTGTGTGAGTAAGAGTTCAAGGTGAGCTGGGCAGTGGTGGCGCACGCCTTTAATCCCAGCACTCGGGATGCAGAGGCAGGCAGATTTCTGAGTTTGAGGTCAGCCTGGTCTACAAAGAGTTCCAGGACAGCCAGGGCTATATAGAGAAACCCTGTCTCGAAAAACAAAACAAAAACAAACAAACAAACAAAAACAAAAAGAGTTCGAGGTGTTCTGCCCTGTTCTCTGTCACACTTGGATCCCAGCTTCCAGTCTCTCTGTGTGGGTCTATGCATGAAGCCTGTAAGGAGACCGAGGTGGGGAAAGAGTTTTGAGAGGGGAGGAGACATTCATTCTCTGGCACGAAAGTGGGAAGGAGCTATAGGAAGCGTGGAAAGGGACAAAATGGCCAGGAGGTTAGGGAGAAGTCGGCCCCAGATTCTGTTTGAAATAATAAAGCCTAATATTGTGTAAGTTGATTTTTTAAAAAAGGATAAATAAGTGTTAACAAAAATTAGCTTATGATATGACTCATGCAAGAGTCTACCCATTGAAAAAGGATAATGAGGATATTTGCAATTAAAAAGTAGTTAGAGTTTTAGTTATTAGATCTGATTAGGCTATTGACTATTTTCTAGTTTTCAGGTTCTATTAACTACATAGCTCCCTAGATTTCACCCCTGAAGGAGGCTTTGGGGGAGCAGGCCAGCCACACACACCCTCTATCATCGAAGGCCACACACAGTCCTCTTTTATGAAATCAGCCTCCCCACGTTTGAGTTTTGCACCCCCTAATTACGTGCTTTCTCTGTTTGTTTTCCATTGCTCTGACTTCGGTTTTACATATCTCTCTAAAAAGAGCCCACAGAAGCAACTGAACTATACTTTTCATTCCAAACAGGAAGTAAACCTAGGTAGCAAACCCTTTGGCAGGAAAGCAGCGGTATGTCCCGATGAGCCACATGAATGTAGATGATTCTGGAAGCCAGGGTCACTTGGGACCCACAAAGGGAAGAGGTTAACGTAAGAGGGGATAGACCAAAGACCTGCACAGACACAGTCTACCACTGCATGCATCTGACCCATCCCCCAGTTTACCCCCGACCCCGATGAAACCTAGGCAGGGTCTCTCCTCATCTGACACATAGATATAGGCCAAGCTGATCAATAAGATCAAAGAAAAGGTCTTCAAACACACATCCCTCAGTATTACTCTCCCTCTGACAAGGTGCTCTGTGTCCCCAGGCTATAGATGTTAGGGTCTCAGGCTTTTATTTGACATATAATAAATGTAAGCCTATAAAACAATGAGTTCTCCCAAAGGGCAGCCATGATGTAGCTGTTTTTTGATATGGTCTTCAGAAATTACCTTATATCTGCTGTTCAAGTGTTTTCCCAGTGCTGCTTTCTCTGAGTAGGTAAGGGGATAAGATGTATTTTGTTTAACATTCTATCCCCTCTTTATTTAAATGCAGTTTTTCATGCTGTTGACTCTGAAGTGCTGGCTGGTTGTTTCTATAGTCTCTTCCCTCATCGTCTGAGGGCTAAGGCTGTGGCACTGCCCACAGAACCTCTAGTGAGTCACATGGGAGCTTTCTTTCCAGCAGAAACCCTAAGCATCCAAGTGGAAGACCCAGGAACTCCCTGTAACCAGACAGGACTCTCTACTGCAGAGAGCATCAATATCCCACTTGATGTAAAAAAAAAAAATCAAGATGGAAGAGAAAGGCCATAAGAAAACACATACCCGTAAGAGCCAATGGTTCAGTTCTCATATATATTAAAAACTAGTTATTACATTTAAGTACCTGTTCTGAATATTAATATTTACTGCAAAGAGAACAGGGACTGAGCACTAGTGCAGAAGAATAGAATAGGTCTCTCTCAGCACCGTCCCCCATGGGAGGCAGGGAGCAAGGGGACAGGCAATAATGAAGGAGCAGGGAGTAGGTCTTTCTATGTTGCAGAACTTTTAATATTTTTCTATTTTAAATAAACAATGAGATAATCCATCACTGTGGACACACACACACACACACACATGAGCACATGTGTGCATACCTTCTTGGCTAACATAAGTCTGTAGTGATAAAGGCAAAATCAAGAGGATGAACAGGTCCAGTGTGAATCCTTAGCAATAAACAGTAGCACTTTCCCTGGGCAGCCAGGAAACTTAGGTTACCCCAAATCTAGGTTGTCTTGGGAAAACCCAAGCCACACTGTCTGTAAAATGGAGGGTAGCTCATCATCTTCACATAGAACAATCAGAAGAATCCCTAGACTTGTTGGGAAGTATACATTATTTTAAGCTATCACACACAGCAGGACCCAATACATGCATCTGGAGTTCATATTTAGGAATATATATGTATATAAAAATTCATATATGCATGCAAAAACAATTAATGAAAAAAAGCAGCCATGGATTTGAAGGAGACAGGAGGGATAAATGGGAAAGTTTGGAGAAAGGAAAGGGATGGGAGAGAGGCATCTCAAAAAGAAATAAAGCGAAATGAAAACGGATATGGACAGGGTGATTCTAAGGAGCTTATTGCCGCAAACTCCATAGCATAGTGTTATTAGGGACAGCGAGGCTAGCATGTCTTGTCACTGCCTGCAGACAGAAGATAGTCCGTGGAAAATGTGCTTTCTCTGTGGAAGACCCATCCTCTCGGGGTGCCGGGTGGACAGGTGTGTCCTTGTCTTGCTTCCTCTTCAGCGTCAGTCAGGGCAATCAATGTCTGCCTGTGCAGAGAGAGCTGCTTCCTCGGCACACTGGAGACGGCTCTACTCTGAGACTTCTCATGCACAGGATTGCTAATCAGTGCGGAGATGCCTATGCAGTTGACACTTTGACCTCCCTGTGACTGGTTGCTACCACATGCCAGTGATGCTTAGAGAAAGGGGTGATGACTCCTCGTCAATGTTTTTGAGTGAGGAATGGGGCAATTACCCAAGTCTTCTGGAATCTTCTGTCTTCTCAGCACCTTAATGGAATATTTGGTTCCAAGTATTGGGAACATAAATAGTAGTGAGAGTGCCCACATATTTCAAAGACTGTAGAAATTACACTGCACAAGGTAAACCACCGGAAGTCAGCTGGCTTTCTGGAGGGACCCTGCTGGGATATTTTTCATCACTTTTTCAATATTTTTTTTCCTTGCTGTCATTTTAAATAGATCTTTGGAAACTTAAAACCTAAGTCTGTTTCCCAACCCAAAGTTTTCCTTCCAGCTTGTGCATGCACACACACACACACACACACACACACACAGAGACAAACACACATATATGCTCACACACACAGACATATTCACAGACACACACATGGACTCAGACACACAGTCACATACACAAATATACACTACATATACACTACACACATACATACATACACAAACACACATACACATGAATACACACACACACACACACACAAGAACGCACAGACACATAGACACACACATACATCACACAGCTGTCTTGTTATTTTAGGATCTCTTATGGATTAATGGCACTGATTTTAAAAATAAAATAAAATAAAATCACATAAGAGCCTCCTGTCTACATATTCTTCCCACACAGGCTACATCTTACAATGTAATGCCATGTAGATGAGAGAGAGAGAGAGAGAGAGAGAGAGAGAGAGAGAGAGAGAGAGAGAGAGAGAGTCATTGGCACAAAGAAACAGGGGTGATAAGTGTGAACAGGCTCCCAGAAAGTCTTCATCTATCATCTTTCTCTTTCCCTTTTCCTCCTATTTTCCTTCTTTTCCTTTTCTTTCCTCCCTCCCTCCCTCCTTTCCTCCCTCCCTCCCTCCCTCCCTCCTTCTCTCTCTACCTTCCCCTTCTCTCCTCCCTCACTCTCTCAATCTTCATCTTTATGTTGTGGTTTTTTTTTAATGGTCTAATTATGCCAAGCAATGAGCGGACGATGGTTTTGTCAGGCATAGAGTCTGCAGACTTATAAGTCAGAGCATCCACCACAAGCAGGCTTTTACACTCTTGATGCAGAAGCCCAGCAAGCCATTCTGCCTTATATAGTGTCTTGGATTCACAGACATCACTCTTGAAAAGCTGCGTAAATATGCTCTGTGTTAGCTCTGTTAACATTACATTCACTTTTTACTTTTAAAGCTTTAATTGTTTTCTCCATTGTCTCTCTTGAGTTCTTATGATAATTTTTGTTCCCCCTGGTAGCTAAAATTACACCTGTAACTGTCCAAAACTATTAGCAAAGTCAGCTTTGCCCATGGGATAAAGTATCTGTCTTGTATTTCAGACAGATTGTGTTCCAACACCATTGTGGTCAGATTTTTATTAAAAATTCTTTATATTTCTTTTCTCTCAGTGCCAAACAGATCGCTACATTTTCAACACTTAATCATCTTCATCATCTAAAAATATTTCCACATTAAAGGAAAATATTTAAACTTCTTTTTGATGCATCAAAACTTAGAACACTGCATGAAGTCTGGTTTTCATAAAGCTCTGCAGAAGGGTAGTGTGTGCATAGAAGCAACTTTATAAATAATTGTCCAGGTCAGCTCCGGGGAGAGCTAGAGTGGTCACACTGGAATGCTCTGGGCTGGAAATCTCAGATGTCTGCCTCTGCAGGCTAAGTTCCTTCCTTTCTTTGAGCAACATCTATGGAGAGTTCTTACTAATGATATGAAATTGGCTTGCCTTAGGTGGGATGCTTTTATCAACACCATGAGGTCTTTCATGGTGGGGACGAGGAACTGGAAGAGAAAGGGATAGAGAAGAGGAAGAAGAGACTTTGGAGGTGGGCAGGAGAATGAAGCCAAGACTATCCCTCTCCCAAATAGGCATGGCAAAAATCCTTCATTAGTTGCTGATCCTACAGCATCTGACCAGAAAAGAAGAAACCTCTTTGTGCATACAAGACAGAAGGAGTTCAGCACAGAGATGATCATACCAATGCTGGAAGAGCAAGAAGCAAACAAGAAGCACCCAGGAAACCCAGAGGTGCGCTACAGTGTTAAGCCACAAATGAGAGACACAGAGGGAGAAGAGAAGTTGGAGTTCAAAGTGACTGTAACTCATCAGATGCCACTGGAGGCAGTCAGTGTAGCTTCTAGGACAGGATAAGGCCTGTACTTGAAAGATTTACAGCCTCTCTGGCACTCTTCCATACATATACATACACACACACACACACACACACACACACACACACACATATATGTGTGTGTGTGTGTGTGTGTTTATATATATATTTATATATATGTTGGATATATATGTGATATGTTGGAATCTACAATTCTGGCTCTGATGATGCTGAAGAAGACGATCACTGACTCTGAGCTAGCTTGGGCTACAGAGTAAAGGTTCTGTCTCAAAAGAACCTCAAGATTCTCCCCTCTCAACTTCCCAAGTCTGGTCACTATGGGGAGGGGCAGCAGAAATTAAATATGTTATGAAGCCTGGCCTCTAGTCTCCTTTACAATACAAATCTCAAGAAAGACTAGCAGATGAAACCCTGGGCACCTTGTTAGGAGTGGATGTGTTCAATATACTCATGGTGTGGAAGGCCTGGGTAGACTGAGGGGAAATGGTACCTCACAAGGGAGGAGAGATAGAATGGGCACCCAGCAACTTTGAACAAGATTCTTTTTGTAAGAATTCACACAACATAAGAACATAAACAACAGTGACATCAGTTGTGGGGACACAATGGGAACATGAAGACCAAGGTCACATAACACTTCAGGTGACGTTTTCTGGGTATGACTTCTTACCACCTCCCATTATTTATTTGGTGAGGGTTGCACTTGCATAAGAGTCAGAGTTGGAAGACCCTTGAGGGGTTCAGTTCTCTCCCTCCACCATTTGGATCCTGGGATGAAACTCACATTATCAGGCTTGACCATAGGCGCCTTAGTCCACTGAGCCCTCCTGATCTCCCTACAGTGATACTGGGGTATAGGACTCGAGGAAGTCATTTGGCCATGACAGTGGAGTCCTCTTTTTTTTTTTTTTTTTTGGTTTTTCAAGACAGGATTTCTCTTTATAGCCCTGGCTGTCCTGGAACTCACTTTGTAGACCAGGCTGGCCTTGAACTCAGAAATCTGCCTGCCTCTGCCTTCCAAGTGCTGGGATTAAAGGCATGCGCCACCACGCCCGGCCAGTGGAGTCCTCTTATTACTACTTTTTAAGAAGAGAAAGGGATTTAGTGTGGAGAGAGGAAAGGAAAACAGTACACCAGGTGAGGCCAGAGTAAGGGGCCGGAGCATCTGCAAGCCAGGAATAAAGCCCTCAGCAGAGACCGAATCAGCTGGCACCTTGGTCTTGGATTTCTGAACCTTTAGGAGTGTGAAAAATGAACCTGTGTTCAAACCACACAAACTGTGGTACCCTTTACCCCACTTGGAGTGGTGACTTCCTAAGACTTTTATTGGGATGCAGCAGAGACAAAGGAACCAGAATGAAAGAACTTACAATCTAGGGAGTATTACAAATGGTGATGTGAACTGGGACAAAGGAATGGAAGGCTCATAGACCCAACTTAAGAAGGTAAGTAGGGATTCTGAATGGACGGCCTTTCTCCAGGGTGCAAGGGCTAAGCAGAAATTAACCAGGTTGAAAATGCTGGTAAAGCTGGAGAGAAAATATGCCAAGTAAGAAAGTCTCCAAGGCATGATTTATTCAGGGATAAGTTTAGAGTAAGGAATATAGTGGGCTAGAGGGAAGATAAAATTAAAGCTGAGTAAGTGTCAGATTACAAAATGTCTTATATGCCACATCATAGAGCCCAGTAGGGTGGAAACAGAAGAGGCTGAAGAGTAGATGGACTTGCATTTGTCTTGGGTCTGATTTTTTCTACCATTAGCAGTGTGATATTAACCAAATTATTTAATTTTAACTTCACGTTAAAAAGTAGAAATAAAATGGAAGCTGAGTATGTACTTCAGCATACAGTGTCTGCCCAAAATGTACAAGACCCTGGGTTTGAACACTAATACAGAGAGAGAGAGAAAGAGAGAGAGAGGGAGAGAGAGGGAGAGAGAGGGAGAGAGAGAGAGGGAGAGAGAGGGAGAGAGAGGGGGAGAGAGAGATAGACACAGAGACACAGAGAGAGGGAGAGGGAGAGAGTTAACAAAAATGGAGACATGTTTCTCCTCTTATCAGTAAGGAAAGAACACACAAAGCAAAGAAATAGCCCATTCGTAGGCATTCAGTTACAAGCATATCTGAGTGTGATCATTCAATGCTTCTAACATGTGGAAAGGCAGACAATTCCCAACATTATCTGGGGTGCTGTGCTGTCATTTGAGCAGAAAATGTCCCTCACCTTGTGGTTTGAACTCTGTGCACAGATGTTAGCTCCGTGTTGGGAGGAAGTGGAAACTTTAGGTCTTAGGGCATCTTTGGAGAATGCAGGTCAGTGCCCCTAAAGATGATACCTAGTCCCCGGCCTCTTCCTCTCCCTGCATCCTGTTCACTATGGGGTGAGAATTCTCTACTACATATTCACAGCACTAGGAGGTTCTGCTTATCACCTGCCCGGAATCAACTGAGCCAAGGACTGTGATCTGTCATCTCTGAGCTGAAACAAATCTCTCCCTTTAGTTGCTTGGTCAGGCACTTTATCACGGTGATAGGTTCTTACTGATACATATTACATTAACATAACTTATTGGGGAAATGTCTAAATATTCTAGATATTCCTTTATTCTTCTGTTCCTTACTTACCTCTGAAGGAATTCCTTTGTAAATACATCCTCCTTCACTCGTTCTTAGCTGAGTGTTCTATATCTACCTCATTAGGGCTCGGAGAACATCAGTCCTCAGAGGTCTTGGCTATTATACAGGATCCCAGTATTTTATGTTCTTCTCTGCCTCTTTCTGAGGATTTTGTTGAAAATTACTAGAAACTAACTATGTTTCATTACATAAGAGAATAATTGACATTTTTTTTTTATCTGAGGGCATATGAAAAGGACTTTTGTATGGGAGAAAGAGAGTGACTTACCACAAGCCTCATTCTGTAGCTCATCCGGGACTGTTCCAGGATGTGCTAAGTGATTGGTTAGAGTCAGGGTGTCTCTAGCTTTGCTGTGAGGGAATGAGGGCGGAAATGAGAGGCAGGCCTGCTGGCACCTCTTGCAAATGCCTACACACACACACACACACACACACACACACACACACACACACACACATTATCATATGCTAAAGATGATTAAAACACAGGCTGTCTACTCCTCTCTCCAGAGATTCACTACATATTGAGCATCTCCACTCACATGCCTCAAAGGGTCTTAAATGCACAGTGTCCCACTCTGAGCTCAGTACATATCCTGAAGCAGGTTTACTACCAGTGCTCCCAATCTGGTTAACAACACTCCCATCCTTCTGTTTGTTCAGGTTGGAAACACAAGGGCTCTCTTGGGTCCTTCACAGCTAGTCAATCACTAAGCCACCAAGCTTCTACCTCTCCCAGGACCGCTTGCTTTCCTTCCCTACCTCAGTTCTTGCCTCTAGAAACACTCATCTACATCCCTGCGACAACCTCAGACCAAACATCATCCTAGTCTCAATCTGCCTTTCATGCTAATGCAAGAACGAACCATCTAAAAGGCAAAAGGAGGCTTCATTCTTCATTGGTGTGGTTTGACACTTGCCTCTTTCCTGGGCCTGAAGACCACCACGTAGTACCCAAACCTTATCATCTGTCTCCAGCCTCGTAAGGCAACTGAAGATAGAGGCTGTACTACCCAGCCACTGGCTCTGAATCCCAGCTCTGCACTTCTGAGTGTGAGATGTTGCAAGTTTAACTTCTTCATCTTTAAAGCCAGGACATCCATGCACCTATCTCAAAGAGTTGCAGTGAGGTGCTTGGCCCACAGTGTGTGCTCAGTAAGCTGTTGTTGCAGCTCTGGCTCCATTTTGTGCTATCTTTCTTTCTTCTGCATGAGGTCATTTGCCTTTTCTTTGCTGGCCCCTTTGTATGTGTGTTTTGTTTTTTCCTACTTGTTCACCTATCACTCCCTCCTAAAGTTTATGTTCTTCATTGAGAGTTTGTGTGGTTCTTACTCTGTCTTAGGCTAACAGCTTGGGTTCCCTTTTCCTTCCTAGATCATAAAAATGCTCTTATTAAATAAGTTTGGAGTGGGTACATGATATTTGTCACACTTTACAGAAACTGCTCTTCTCCCATAGATTCTCCAAAGTGGTAGAGGTGATGGTATTTATCCCCCTCATTGAGCCCTGGCCTCCTAGAGTGAATGGCTCATAGTAGGATTGAGTTAGTGTGTGTAAAGGTGATATATCCATCTATGATCCTGGATAAGAACTGACTTTCAAAATCTATACACACATGCAGATGGATCTACCAGGAAGCCCCAAATACTGCAAACTAAGACAACTTACAATGCAGATTTTTTTTTCAAAAAAAAATTATGGTCTATCCAAATTTCTTCCTCCTCCAATTCCCACACTTCCCTTGTATATGTTGAGGGTACTTGTGAACTCTGAGGCTCTGATATGTAGCTCCAAAACACTTGTAGGTGAGCTTTAAATCTCTTGATACAGCTGTTTAAGAGATGAGACATATATATATATATATATATATATATATATATATATATATATATATATATATATATATATATGAAAGACCAGTGACCCAGTATTTTGGACGTTTACAAAAAGTTACCAGTCTCAAAAGAAAGCCACCACACTCAGCATCTCAATATACTTCCAAATAAAGAAAATGTCCCTCTGTGCTTGCTCTTCAAGTCACGTTCTTATGCCTGTTAATGACATTGCTTTCTGAGTAACGACCACCTTAACTCTTGAAAGCAGTTCTCTTGTCAAGTTATATCAAAACACAGATCAATTATAATCAAAACCCTCTATTATATAAGTTTTACTTTTTGCTCGATATTTAAGAAGCACTACGACAAAGAGACAAATGTTAGCTACAACAACAAGTATTTGCACATACATTCTGGGCAAATGTATCTTAATTACAAGAACTGTTTTTAAAAGAATGACTGATCTAGCAATATATTAATTCTCTGGTGATTATTTCCCTCAACCTATCTAAAAGGGAGAAGAGTGAAATTTATTTTTTGGTTTATTTTAAAGTAGTAACAGGAACAAAACAATTTACCAGCCTGATCCTCAGGAAAACAGAAAACCCTGTATATCTCCATGAACTGTGATGTTCTTGTATTTCTTCTTAAAAAGACTTTTTAAAATTGTGTATGTGTGTGTGTGTGTGTATGAAGTATGTGTGTTGTTTATGTATGTGAGGTCTATATGTGTGTGTCGGTGTGTGTGTACAGTGTGTGTATGTGAGTGTGTATATGGTGTGTGTGAATATGTGTGTGTATGTATATGTTCGTGATATGTGTATATGACATATGCAGTACCTGTGTAGTGTGCATATGTATGTGGTCTGTGTATGTATGCATATATTATGTATATGTATGATGTATCTGGTGTGCATGTAGTGTGTGTATGTATGTGGCATATATATATATATATATATATATATATGTGTGTGTGTGTGTGTGTGTGTATGTATGTATGTATGTATGTGTACATGTGTGTGGGATGTATGTGGTGTGCGTGTAGTGTGTTCACTGGGTCTGCTCCTCTAGTAAAGAAATTTTTATAAGTTTCGTAAGTGACAGCCAGGGTGACATTAGGTCATGGGCAACATTGAGGACCCATTGAGTGGGAACCCGAAGCCCTGAAATAGGGCTGTTAAATATTACACGCACAGCCACGCCTTGCTAAACTCAGTTTTCAGGACAGAAAAGCAGATTGTGGAATTATTCACGCCAAAGTAATCCTTGCTTAATTTAATCATCAGACTAGGTTTCCTAATATGGATATTTTCTTAGGCTTCAATTTGTTACATAGCTAACTTATTTTCTAATAGACTATGTTGGTAATAAGAAAATGAATTACATGCTCTTGGCAGAGAGATGACAAGTTAGATCTGAATTTATCCCACACAAACTTGGTACCCCCTTTTAAATTCAATAAGCTTGGGATCCCTCTACAACATATCAGATCTGGATGCCAATTATAAACAGATGGCAAGCCCCCGCGCCCCACTGCTCAGCAGAGACCGAAGGCCACATTAGAGTTTTATCAGGAACTTTCTGGGGAGATATCAAAAGAACACATGGTCCAAGCCAGCTCATTCCGAGTAAAGACTGCCCAGCTTCCTATTTTGGGGTCTTCTAAATGCATGCAAGCAGTTGGCTTAGCAAGGCAGACCCACCAGCAAATTTAGTATAGTGCTCCTCCCAGGAGGGGGCAGTGACACTCCCTAGGACTGGCCCACACTTCCCAGTGGCCTGAATGCTGAACTAGAAAAACAAAGGATGAGGCGCCTAGAGCTCACAGGCCTCTGGTCTGTCTCTATCCACCATCTCCAGACCCAAAGCAGGAGAACTGAGACAGGAAAAGCTACAACCACCATGTCACCGGCTTTCTCATCACAGCAGGAGCGACCAAAAATAAGACGGCCTGTCTATGTCTATGATAGGAAACCGAATTATTAAGAGCATTAAACTCTGAAAGATTGCCGCCCTTCACGCAGGCTGCAGATCGCTTGTCTCACTTGTCAAACACGGGTTCATTTTTGACACTGATTTCTTAAATTTCCGCTGACTTGGCAATCTGCAGCCACTTCGCACAAGCTCTGTAATATCTTAAAGACTTCACAGCTAAGCAGTTAGAAAAGATTTGGGGTTTAATTCAGCTCACTGACCTGTTTAAGAGAATAACGGAAATAAAACAATTTTCAGCTAAAGGATGGAGAGGGCCTCTCTCGCTCTGAAAGACTCTTTGTATCAACGCCATGAATCAAATGGTTTGTCTAAGTGGTTATTCTGTACCACCAGTGAGGGCCCAGCAATGTGGCCGTGAATCACATTTAATAACTTGTGGTTAGCTGTCATGAACACTTAATTTGATGTTGAACACAAACCCTGCAGGGCCAGAGGGGGCTGGGGAGCAGGGAGGTGGTTGGGAGTGGGGGAGCAGAGAGTTAGGATTCACTTGGGGTCTCTTGGTTTCTTTTCTGTTTGCTGCAGGTCACATTCTGTTTGCACTTGGGTCTGCAGCATCCCTAGAGCAGGGCTGGAGAAGCATTTGAATTCTTGGCATCTATTGTCCCTTGGAACTTTCCTTGGGTCCTCCTGTCCTCATCAGGAAAGCTCATCCAGTGCCACAAGAACACTGCCACCCTTCGCACTATTCTAGTACTGGAGAGAAGTCAGGCTGGCTAGAAAAATTCCAAGTGTCCAGGGAACCCACAAAAGGTTTCTTGCCACTTTTTAGCTGTCTGGCATGCAGCAGAAACCCCTCTTGTGTCAACTGCTAAACACTGCTGTCCCTGTGTCCTGAATGGAATGCGCCAAAACTCTGGAAGACCACAGCTTCACATGTCAGCCATGTGTGCTGGCGGCAGCCGGCTCCAGCCGCCTCAGACATTTTAATTTGTCACTCGGGAAAGCAGATGTGTCAGGGAGTTGGAGAACTTGGGAGGTGACCACAGCAAACTCCCTGAGGGGCCTACCCCACCAGGACCTCTGATGAGCCTCATCCAGGCAGGCTGGGAGCAGAGGGAGCAAAGAGAGGGAGAAGCTATCCCAGGCCTGGGCACATAGAGGGAGGAAAGCCATGTCCCTGCCTGGGATTGGGACAGAGACTGTAGTCTGAGTCCCTGTCATCACCTGCCTAGTACTCTGCAGGCCCTGTATTGCGTAATCCACATCAGCAAAGTGCTTTCCAAATGTGTCATTAACACTCTCAGTGGCCCTTTGAGTAGCACACCTATCCTCCGAGATTTCTTTGAGTTGGTGTGAGGATCTGTTCACTGTCCTTTAAATTCCACTTTACATTAACATGAGCCCCAGGAATATGTCCCATTTGTTACACTTTAGTTTATACTCAGGACATCTGCTTCTGAGGGAAATGGAATTTGACATTAAAAAAAAAATCCTGTTTTCACAGTGCAAAGGAGCCAATAAATGTGTTTTCAGGTAGCATCCAGGCCTTTGAATCAAAGCAAACTCTAATATATTCAATAAACACTCATTAAGTTATAACACCTCTGAAAGCAGTAAACACTCTTGTGGTATTCCAAGAAACTGAGAGACCTTCTCTTTCTCCCCAGCAACACCTTTACCTCTGCCCAGCCCTCATCCACCCACCACAGAAGCCCTCATCCACCCACACCATTGCTCAGGGCCACAGACAAATGAGAGCCAGAACCCAATCGTTACCACCGACACTGTGGTGTGAAGAGTGAATTATCTGACATATTTTTTATTTTAATGCACGTATTCAAATAAGAGAAAAAAATTATCTTAAAAAATCCAAACTATTGAGATAAAAGCAGCAAGGGTTAAGCTTCTACAAAAACAAACAAAACACCCCCACCAACAAAATGACAGCACCCTGCCACTTAACAGGTTCATTATCCATGCATATGCTTGAAACTTTGGGGACTTAAAAATTAACAGATCCATTTAAATAAGAATTATGGCACCAAGTTTCATGGGGGCAAATTAGCCCTCACAGTAAAAATAACAGACACATACTTGAATAAGAAAACATTAACATAGCAGACAAAACTTGGAAGGGCCTCTTTATTAGGATCCATGAAGTTGGGGGGGGGGAGCAAAGAATTTAAGACCTGAAAATCTTTGATTATTTAAATATTTCACTTAAGCAGAAGTGAACTAAGTTCCCTTCTATTGTTATAAGAAGGAAACTGAGGCATGGGGACTCCTGAAAGTAGCCTGAAGCCCTGAAGCAGACTGGTGAATAACAGACCATGTATGAGGAGTAGCTGCGCAGATGAATCCCTGCTTTCTCCATCAACATCTACAAGCAAGATCATTCGTTGAACCACAATTTTACGGGGCAGAAATTGAGGCAAATATAGGTAAACTAAACAAAACAAAAAACAAAAACAAAAAAATCGAGAAGCCAATTGATAGCAGAAAGAGAGGAATCTGAACTGCCCTTACCCAAGACAATGGTCCTTAAGATGTGATTTTGTTAATTTAAATTCTCCGAATATTATGGGTAGCCTGAAAATATGCAGATAAACATATGAAAACACGTCCCAACGACTTCCTTCTTACTCACTTTCCAGCCGAGATTCTCTTGAAAGAATTCTCAAGCCTTCTTTTCCAAGTAGGAGGACTAGTCCTGAGTCAGGGCCCTGTGTCTACAGGGCACAGGAATCCAGGATGGGGAAGCTCAGCGAACTTCTCCACATTCAGCTTCGAATCTTTAGACCTGGCCTCCGCAAGAAGGCAGAAAGCACATTGTCCACAACCGTTACACATCCACAGACATGCTAAATTCACTAATTCTGAGGTGCCTTCCTACAGCTCACCTCATCTCTGAAGGGAGTTGGGGGAGGGGAGCTGGAAGAAGGGCGGGAAGAGGAGAGACCTGCAGGATTCTGACTTGGATGGTTAGAACGCTGTTTTTAGCATCTCAGTCAACAGGCTTTCTGCATGCCACATCTTCATAGAAATCCTATCATCAAAGCCACCAGACACTATATTTGTTTTCTAATTACAGACCCCGAGCTAACACTTACTTTTTCTTCCCTGTAATAACAACAACACTTTGTATTTATCTAGCGCCTTTCTTCAACAATCTCAAGATGTGGCCCAGACATTAACTCTTGAACCCCAGGTCTCTGGGGAATCAGTGGCGACTTTCAGTTTCTACATTTTGAAGGTGGAGAAAACAAGGCACTGGGTAGCCAAGACTTGACAGGACAAAGGACACGGTGAAGGACATGGTGATTGGGTCTTAAAGTAATGGCACCTCTTCTCCCATACAGGAGTTGACTAGGAGACAGCCAAACAGTTGGAAGCTGGTGCCCGCAGAGAATATAGGACAATGCCAGAGTCAGGCCAGTCAGGAGCTGTCACAACATTTCAGGAATGTTGGAAAGCAGCTAAAGTATAGGGAGGATGAAACACAGCAAGATTGTGCCACCAAAGATAAGGAGTGAGGATGAGAGAGGGTGGGGCATTCCATCAGGATCTCAGCTTCAGCAAATGATGTCCATCCCAGAGGCTACCAAACCTAATCCAGCAGCAGCTCCGCTATGGAGCAACTTGCAGAATTGGAAGCAACGACAGGCTTGCAATTTTCCCCAGTGTTTTAGAGGCCTGCGCTGTAAGAAAAGACAAAGATAAATTCCTCTAAAGGTGGAATGTACCTAGGCTAGGGGTGACAGGAATAGAAGAGTCTGCTGTCTTCTGTATGAATGCCACTCTGGCCACAAGGTCCAGCTGAGGGAAAAGCCGTCACATTGTGGAAGCAAGGAAGCAGTGATGGGAGACTGACAGTAAGAAAGGCCAGAGCGCAGGAGATTGCCTTGGTCTCCTAGGCATTAAGCACATTTTCAAAGCCTTACTTTCTAGTTTCCATCTCCCAAGTGACATTTCCTCCTCTTGTCCACAAGAACACATGTGAGCCTTAAAGGTCATATCTGAGCCTTTGTTGAAGAGCTCACTAATTAAGCATCCATTAATTCCCCAATGATCCATTCTACATCCCAATAAAAATATAAGTGGTTTTTGACATGAAGGTTCCTGGTGATCCCCTGGTAATTTTTGGACATCTCCACATTCTTTTTGAAATACTTGTCTTTGACCAATTACCTAGTCTGGAAGCTTAAAAGCAACCAACACTGAACAAGTCATCCCATGCTTTCTCTTTCCCGAATAGTGCGGAAGTGTTTCTCCATCATCTCTCACAGATGTATGAGAGGTGACGTCATGAAGTGAGGCTTACGGTCCTGGGACTGGAGAGATGGTGGTCCCAGAAGTGACACATGCTTCTCTGAGAAGGACTGCCTCTTTGTTTCTTTGCCATCTTGCCCAGGTCTCGTAAAATACACAGTCAACCCAGGAGTCAAACCTCCATGCCAGCACAATGGAGAGAAAAGTCATGGGCAGACCGCTGTTTCCTAAGAAACACTTCCTAGCATGGTTTGTAGTTAAGTAATCATTAATGTCTTACTTTCTTACTATTTGTCTCTTCCGTTAGACCAAAGGATCCACCAGGGACAGAACATATCTATTTCATTCTTTAGTGTCTAGTCAATTCTATTTGCTGAGTAAGTAAGTTTCTATTTTAAAGATGGTCTTGAGATCTGTCATCTGACATCAAGCTCATAGACCTGAATCACAACATAGCAGCTTCCTTGGATAAAACACCCATCACCATGGTGATGTTATAGCTCAGCTCTGGTGATGTTATAGCTCAGCTGTCCTGCAAGGCAAGGCTATGTCTTTGTCCCACTTGGGGACGTTCTTGCTGCCACAAGTGAGTCAGATTGAATGCCCACTGAAAGAGTTACAGTGAAGAATAGTCAGCAAGCTTTTGTTACAGTGGTCAGGGCAATGACTGCTGTAATTCTATTAACTGTATCATCTCTATCACACTGTCCAACTCTCCTCCTGTTCACTCACAAGAGCAGCCATGGACAATGACATGAACAAATAAGGGTGACTGTTCCAATAAAACTTTACAGAAAAACTCAGTGCTTGTAGTTTGCCAGCCCCTGGGGTAGGAGGTTAGCAGGATATAAAGAATTCACACTGGTCCAAAGCTATGGCTACCCTGCCCGGGAGGTGTGCCTGAGAATGCTGTGTGTGTGTGTGAAGCAAGGCAGAAACTTTCTCACCAATTCCAAGTGGGATTTGTCTGTGGAGTCCATTGATCATAACTTTATCAGCAGAGGGATTTCTGCCTATCTTGAGTCCTAATAGAACATAATTTAAACTCCCACAATGGTGGCTAAGACCTAGGAGGAGCTCTGTAAATGTACATGGAAGGAAACTGCTACAGCTTTGAGGCTGAGGAGACATTTTGCTATCAGCGAGGTCACCTGCCTTTGTCATCATTCCACGAGGATGTGTGACGTGCTCAGCGTGCCCCTGGCACTGTGCTAACACTGCGTTTCAGCAGCAAGCAGAAGAAAGCGAGTCCTGTCATAGGGCCCGTCATTATAAGGCCTCATCCATGCGGGATGAGGAAGAGAGCCAGTGTGTGGTCAGTCCGTGCCCCTGAGGGGCAAATGCCAGCTGCTATGTGGAGAAGCAGAAGGACTAGGCTTGAGCTTGGATGTAAAGGAAAGTACCCAGGTACTATGGGATGGATGTCCATATCTTTAAACTCCCTCTTGAAGTCGCAGTCCTACAGTGGGGGATTGGGTGGGGATTGAAGAGAGGAAATCAGATTGTGAAGGTGGAGAATTATGATATGAGCCCAGAGAGGAGTTATAAAGAGACCCCAAGGAGCTCTCCTGCCTCATTCTACCACGTGGGAACACACAAAGCCTGCAGCCTGCAGTCTGAGGTCACTGTTTTTTCTAGACCAAAGCTGAAGGATCTGGGTGGCAAGCTTGGGAGTCGGCTACAGCTAAAGGACACCACCGCGACCATACTACAGAAAAAGCTGATATGATCTGAAGTCCTCACTGCAGTTCTGTCGAAGGAATATGTGACCATCAGCCACAGGGCCATTGATGAGGATGGCTATGTAGAAATTGTATTTAAAACCATGTTTTTTTTCTCTCATTTTCATGTCCATCTCCATCCTTTTCACTCTGCTCACTAAACCAAGTCAATTTCTCAGCACCTATTTCTGTGTCTGAGTCTCTGCCTAGGGTTTCCAAGCTGTTGATGAATCAACATTTATCTGGGGCATCTGCACTAATCAGGACCTGTCCCCAACAATTCGGCAGATCTGGGATCCTCAGATCCCTCATTTACTTTAAATCTGACTCAATTTGGCCATCACATCAGAGAATTGCATTTAAGAACACATTACTTTGAATTACATATTTTCTGCTTTTAAGTAATAAAAGTACTGAAAAAAGTGTGTGTTTGTATGAATGCGTGTGTGCACTCATGCATGTGTGTGTATCTACATTTCTATACTTGTTCAAACTTTGATACTTAATTTTCTATTATAGTACAGAGACTCTAATTATGTCAATGTGCATGATTAGGAGTCATCATTTGGCTTGAGCTGAAGATTTCTTAGTGTTTCTTTAGCTTAGGCCCTGAGCTTTTGCTCAGCTTATAGCACTCTTACATGATAATGAGTTTGAAAGCAAAGAATGCTAGGTATCAGAGGGAGACGTGAAATACACTGTGCATCAAGAATACAGATCATATACGGGATGGAAATATACTGAGCAGGTTAAGTAGTGGTGACCATGAGCTAGCTACATGGAGTATAGGACACCCCCTGCCCCCTGCAGCAGGTTATGGGTTGAATTAAATTACTAACATTTTGGTGTGTTTTAGGAACTCTGTGTATTATTAAGTGGGTAGAGAGTAAGGGACACCAGTGAACACATCTTTTTTCTATTTGATGTCAACATTCAAGTAAGCACATTTTTTTATGCCTATAAATTATAAAGCTGTGTTGTAAAAAAAAAACAAAAAACTGGGCCTGGTGCACACACAGCCCTGCATGGAGAATGGTCCAGTCTACCCAGTTACATTTGTATACAGGTGACTCCCCAGGCTTTGTTCCTTAAAAGGTTTTAGGTCTGTACAAACATCAATTTTTCTTTGACATTCCTTAGAAAGAAAAATCATAGATGAATTTTATATTAAAGAATGGCACACTAAGGGGAAAATAATGTTTAAATCTCCATCTCACCATCATCACCACCATCATCATCCTTGCTGTAGAGCTAGAATCGCTCAGAATTCTTTATCCACATCAGAGCTTACACTAAAAGAGAGGGATGCTTAGGTTTTTCTACAAAGCCTGACTGCATCAAAGTAGGGACCAGAACTGCAAAGTCCACTCTCCACATCACAAGGAGCAGAATGGGATTCAGTTCTCTGCAAGTCCAGCATGAAGCTAGTGCCTGCTCCTCATGAGTCCGGTTTCTCAGCTTCAATTCAGTAGCTGGATATAAAATTAACTCAAACAAATCAATGGCCTTTCTCTACACAAAGGACAAACAGGCTGAGAAAGAAATGAGGGAAACAACACCCTTCACAATAGTCACAAATAATATAAAATACTTTGGTGTGACTCTAACTAAGGAAGTGAAAGATCTGTATGATAAGAACTTCAAGTCTCTGAAGAAAGAAATTGAAGATCTCAGAAGATGGAAAGATCTCCCATGCTCATGGATTGGCAGGATTAATATAGTCAAAATGGCTATCCTGCCAAAAGCAATCTACAGATTCAATGCAATCCCCATCAAAATTCCGACTCAATTCTTCACTGAGATAGAAAGGGCACTTTGCAAACTCATCTGGAATAATAAAAAACCTAGGATAGCAAAAACTATTCTCAACAATAAAAGAACCTCTGGTGGAATCACCATCCCTGACTTCAAGCTTTACTACAGAGCAATTGTGATAAAGAAAAAAAAAACCTGCATGGTTCTGGTAGAGCGACAGACAGGTAGATCAATGGAATAGAATTGAAAACCCAGAAATAAATTCACACACCTATGGTCACTTGATCTTTGACAAGGGAGCTAAAAACCATCCAGTGGAAAAGAGACAGCATTTTCAACAAATGGTGCTGGTACAACTGGAGGTTATCATGTATAAGAATGCGAATTGATCCATTCTAGTACAGAGTTCAAGTCTAAGTGTGTCAAAGAACTCCACATAAAACCAGAGACACTGAAATTTATAAAGAAGAAAGTGGGGAAAAGCCTCGACGATATGGGCACAGGGGGAAAATTCCTGAACAGAACAGCAATGGCTTGTTCTGTAAGGAATTGACAAATAGGACCTCATGAAATTGCAAAGCTTCTGTAAGGCAAAAGACACTGTCTATAAGACAAAAAGGCCACCAACAGATTGGGAAAGGATTTTTACCAATTCTAAATCTGATAAGGGACTAATACCCAATATATACAAAGAGTTCAAGAAGCTGGACTCCAGAAATTCAAATAACCCCATTAAAAATGGGGTACAGAACTAAACAAAGAATTATCAAGTGAGGAATACCAAAGTGCTGAGAAGCACCTGAAAAAATGTCCAACATTCTTAATGATCATGAAAATGCAAATCAAAACAACCTTGAGATTCCACCTCACTCCAGTCAGAATGGCTAAGATAAAAAATTCAGGTGACAGCAGATGCTGGCAAGGATGTGGAGAAGGAGGAACACTCCTCCATTGTTGGTAGGATTGCAAGCTGGTACAACCACTCTGGAAGTCAGTCTTCTGGTTCCTCAGAAACCTGGACATAGTACTACTGGAGGATTCTGCAATACCTCTCCTGGGCATATACCCAGAAGATGTTCCAATTGGTAATAAAGACACATGCTCCACTAAGTTCATAGCAGACTTACCTATAATAGCCACAAGCTGGAAAGAACCCAGAAGTCCCTCAATAGAGGAATGGATACAGAAAATGTAGTACATTTACACAATGGAGTACTACTCAGCTATTAAAAACAATGAATTTATGAAATTCTGGGCAAATGGATGTATCTGGTGGATATCATCCTTAGTGAGGTAACCCAACTACAAATGAAGTCACTTGATATGCACTCACTGATAAGTGGATATTAGCCCAGAAACTTAGAATACCCAAGATACAATTTGCAAAACACAAGAAAATCAAGAAGAACGAAGACTAAAGTATGGATACTTCTTTCCTTCTTAGAATAGGGAACAAAACACCCATGGAAGGAGTTACAGAGACAAAGTTTGGAGCTAAGATGAAAAGATGGACTATCCAGAGACTACTCCACCTGGAGATCAATCCCATAGTCAGCCACCAAACCCAGACACTATTGCACATGCCAGCAAGATTTTGCTGAAAGTACCCTGATATAGCTGTCTCCTGTGAGGCTATGCCAGTGCCTGGCAAACAGAGAAGTGGATACTCACAGTCATCTATATGATGGAACACAGGGCCCCCAATGGAGGAGCTAGAGAAAGTACCCAAGGAACTGAAGGGGTCTGCAACCCTATAGGTAGAACAACAATATGAACTAACCAGTACCCCCAGATTTCATGTCTCTACCTGCATATGTAGCAGAAGACCTAGTTGGCCATCATTGGGAAGAGAGGCCTCTTGGTCTTGCAAACTTTATATGCCCCAGTACAGGGGAACACCATGGCCAAGAAATGGGAGTGGGTGGTAGGGGAGTAGGGTCGGGGGAGGGTATAGGGTACTTTTGGGATAACATTTGAAATGTAAATAAAATATGTAATAAAAAAAGGTTCTGGTTTGTGTGTTTTGAGGAGTTGGAGTGTTAGTGGGGTATCAGCAGCCCCCACCCCTGGTCCTGAGGCTGCAGCTGTTTCTCATCCTTGTTCTGCTGCATAATCTCTGCTTCATCACCCTTGGCTGTTCCTTTATTAACTAGAGTGTCATGGGATGTGACCTACCATGGAGGCAGACAGACTGAGTGAGGTAGAACCCTTTAGCTCAGGGACTCTGAGACCTCACCATGAACAGATAATATTTCCTAGAATTGAGCCTACTCTACCACCAACAGGCAAGTATCCTCCAGCAACTGTGGGAAAAATTCCAACGTAGAAGTGTATCTGGGGTGGAGAGATAACTGGCATATCTGCTGCATCTCCTAATGCTGTTCTGAAATATTGATGACCTTGTGAACACAGAAAGCACAAGATGTCTATAACACTTTGTAAACCCAAGTCATTCTTGCTACATCACAATTGTGAATTAGCAGAATCAGCTGCCATCATCTCTAGGAGAAGGTCTCATTTAAGGCCAAGTCAGATTGACCCTAAAGCTATAAGTTATTGGTTGTTTTCAGAAAAAAAAATCTCTAATTGAGCTTCATGTGAAAGGTCCATATTTGACATTATCAAGAGGCACAAGAAATGCACATTTCCCCCCCTGGTGCCCACTTAGAAACATATGAAGAGTAAGATGCTAACATCATGAGAATCTTGAAACAAAACCATAAGCTTAATATTTTTTTTTAAAACCCAAGTGATTTAACATGACACCAAGCTTGAGTTAACATGCTACATGGTTGGGGAGATATTAGGGTTTAAACAGATGTCAGCATTTTTTTTAACCAAGCGGAAATTGGATTCTACAGATGTTGGGGAGTAAGGAGTTCAAAGTGGCTCTGTGCTAAATAAAATGAACATCTGAGGGGAAAAGGAACCCTTTTTGTATTTCATGTTTGAAGATCCACTTTGGGCAACAAGGATGATTTTCCAGCTGATCAGACAAAAGTTTATTTAACTTTTCCAAACTATGCTTTCTCTTTCTGCCATAACGTCTAGACGTGCAGGGATTTGCGCAATTACGCAGGGCTACTGTGCTCCAGCTCTTAGTTCCAGACTGCGCTACTTTGTCCTCGTGATGTCCATTCTGCCTCTTCATGGTTTTTGTACCAACAGGCTATGATGTCATAACCATCATCTCCTTGCAGATTTTTATCATTTTCTCTTAGCAGCTGGGTCTCTTTAGAAAGCATCATTTCCCGAACGGACTCAATGAAAATGCTTTTGCCGTTGAAGAGCAGGGTTTTAATGTTGTGAGAAAATGAATATGCATGTGTGTCTCACCTCTAATTGACGATCTTTTAGTTATATTATTCAGTTTAAAAAACACTTTGATGCCTAATGATACTCTGCAATACTCATAGATGGCACCTACCTCAATTGTTCTCAGAGAGGTTTCTTCCAGCAGCTGGTAGGAATAGATGCAGAGACCCACAGGCAAACATTAGGCGGAGCTTGAAGAACACTGAAGAAGGTAGGGGAGGACTGTGGACACTATGAGAAGACAGCCCACAGAATCAACAAATCAGGGCTCATGGGGGCTTACAAGACAGAGATGACAATCACAGAGCCCACAGGGCTCTGCATATATGTTGTGGTTGTATAGGTTGGGATTTTGTGGTATGGTGTCTCTGACTCTTTTGTCTGTCCATGGGACCCTTTTCCTCTTACTTGATATGAGGGCTTGTGACTAATCTTATTGCATCTCATTATGCTGAGTTCAGTTAATATCTCTGGAGACCTGCTCTTCTCTAAAGGTAACGGAAAGAGGAGTGGATCAGGGGTAGAGGGAATGTGGGGTGTGTAGATGGAGTGGAGGGAGGGGCTGCAGTCAGGATGAATTGTATGGGAGAAGAATAAATAAAGAAGAAAAGGAAAAAGCACATTTTACATAAGAGGACAGAAATCTATATTTTAAAATGGAAACATAAAATAATACTCTATGAAATGATCACTTTGGGTGTTTTCTTGTTTCTGTATAAATATATGAATGTGTCCATGGTATGCATGTATGCATGCCATTCATGTGTGTCCATCCACATGTGTGGAGGTCAAAAGGTTGGTGTCAGCTGTCTTCCTCAGTCATTCTTAGTTTTTGAGGATGGGTTTCCCTCCAAACCTGGGATTTACCAGTTCAGAAGGATTAGCTGTCCAGTAAGCACTATCAATCCTCCTGTCTCAGTCTTTGTAGTGCTATTTACATGGGTGTAGGGATCAAACTCAAGCTCTCATGCTTATCCAGCAAGCTCTTTACTGACTAAGCCATCTCCCAGACCCCTTTCTTTTTCCTTTTCCAAGTGTACACTCAGTCCTACATGCTTGCAGCGGCGGCTTAGCTTGAGCAAAAATTCCAGATAATCTTAGATTCACAGAGCTGCTTCAGAAGAAATTTGACCAGAGAGAAGAATAGTAAGATCAGACAAGAGAGAAAGAATATTCTATGACCCCCATGAACTGTGTATATAGTAAGGACTCTCCACCCAAGGGGCATTCATTTCTAGCCCGGACATCTAGAATTCTGGACATCCAGGTTGAATCACTGGGGAAAAGTCAGCCAGTTGAGCTCTAGAGACAGAATGACATTCAAGAGGATCTCAGGATTTCAGTATTAACAATCTCAATCAAAACAGAACTGAAAACATATGGAGTCCTGGTATGTCATCACCAAGCCCTACAGGTCACCAGAGGTCCTGTGCAAACACCTTCAGGTCAGAAACGGCTCCTACAATCTATCCCCTTTCAAGCCTCTTGTCACTAGGATCAACAGAGCCTGAGTATGAAAATGTTCTGGAAGCTCACTGTGCTCTGCTTGCTGAGTGGCACGTATCTGTTTTATATGTGAATATCTTACGGCTGCTTTTGCCTTTTTATTAAACCTATTTTGAAAGCATAGCCTAGAGCCATTCCCGCCACTGGCTTCTTTCTCATTGCTCCCTCATTCTCTGAGCTCTGAACGGAGCACATCAATCGCTGCTCTGAAAGCTTTGATGGTTCTTTGGCAGTGACTTCAGTCCTGTTACGCTCACCACAGAACGGCAGTGATTGTCTTATGTGGAGAAGCATATTTGCGGTCGATAAAACGCTAGTTCCATAGCAGGAAAAGTGAATTGATTATATTGGTCATTCTTATAACTGTCACTTTTCTAAATGACAAAAGAGAACAATTTTGCTTTCTTTCTCCATGCCACAAACATGCTGATTTTTAATTATAATCAAACATTATTAAAGAAAATCCAAATGAAATCGGGGGGGATTATAACTATGGTTTATTGCATAAGGCTTGGGATAGGAGGAGGTGAGCAGGCACCTTTGAGCTCTTAGATGTTTGCAATATTTAATTGTGTATCCAGTTACTCAGAAGGTATTTCAGTCAGCATAATTATATACAGAATAAGACATGGAAGGTAACTGTTGCAGTCTTCTGTAGTCTGAAAGCAGAGACACAAAAATCCTACTGCCTTTTCCCTCCAAATTACTGGATTAATTTTATCATCTCATCCCCTTTTTAACTCCAAGATTTTTTCATTTTTAGCTGAACAACTTTGTCTTTGTAACTTTCGATCTTTCTTCAGCTGTCTTGCCCACTGAGCTGGGGGTGGGGGTTGTCACATTCACCTTGCATTCAGAGAGGCAACAAGACAGTAGTTACCTACAGGGATTCAAAAGCGGGGAAAACATGTTCAAATCAATGCTTCATTACCCAGCACCCTCACTGGTAGTCTGTATGACTGGGAAGATAGTCTGTCTTGGTTTCTGCGCTAGTTAGTTTTATGTGAACTTGACTCAAGCTACAGTCATTTCTGAAAGAGAATCTCAACTAAGGGAATGCTCCTGTAAGATTGGCCTGTAGGCAAGTTCATGTTGTTAATTAGCATTTAATGGGGCTGGCATTGTCCACAGTTGGTTGTCCTGGGTACTATAAGAAAGCAAGAGGAGCAAGCCACGAAAGAGCAAGCAAGTAAGCAGCACTCCTCCATAACTTTAGCTTTGGTTCCTGCCTCTAGGTTCCTGCCTTGAGTTCCTTCTCTGACATCCCTGGGTGGTGGACTACAGGTTATAAGTTAAAATAAATCTGTCCCTCCCCAAGTTGCTTCTGGATACGATGTTTTATCACAGCAGTAGACACAGTGACTAGGGCAGAAGTTGGTACCAAGTGTATTGTATTTCTGCGGTAGACATGACAGTGGTGTGTGTGTGTGTGTGTGTGTGTGTGTGTGTGTGTGTGTGTGGTTATGGCAGCATCTCAGCTGGAAAAGCTGTATAATATTCAGAGCTCAGTGGGATGCTTTGTGGGAGCTTAAAAAATAATCTCATTGAGCGCAGTGTATATTATGGAAGCCTGGCTTATGATGTTTTAGAGGAAAGTTTGGGAGCCCATTGGAGACTGTACATTTGTGTTGTGTTTTGTGTTAAGAACCTGTGAGATTTGGTCAAATGGAGCTGAAGAACTGGCACTATTAAGACAACAGCATCAAGGAGACAGAATCTTCTGGGAACTGTCTCTTCAGGGTCAGCACATGGAGGTTCTGGTCCAGAGGGTCCAAGGCTATACCTTGTGCTGGAAGCTGAAGTTGGTATTAAAGATCACTCAAGTGATTCTGGTTATGAAGACTTTAGGGGGTCATAGAGAGCAGCTAAAGTTTGGTACCGTGTTACAGGGCTGGAGTCCCTGAAGAGAGCCCAGGAAAGGTCACTGGGGAAGGTGCAGTAGGAAGCTCAGGATTGAAGGGGTCAAGGGGTCATGGTACCAGGCAGCAAGGTGGGAATCTCTGAAGATAGCCAGACGGTTTTGGTGAAGGTGCTGCTCAGTTGCTGTGAAGACCTGGGCATTTTGGAGATACTGCGGGATCTCCAGATTTAGCGTAGGGCACACCAGAACCCAAGAGACAAGTCTTGTGTGTCCTCTCTTGAGAGGAGGCCAGAAGATAGCATTCAAGTCCCAGTCTAACACATCTTTAAACTGTGGGAGTTTGCTGTAGTTTCACGGAGACCATGTCCTGGTTCTTCCCTCTTGGAGTAAGAAAGTATTTAATCCATTTTTCATTTTGAAGGAGCTTACAGTTAAAATTCTTTGAATTTCTAAAGAGACATTGGAGCTTTAGAGAGACTACGGTCATTTTGGTGAAACTATGAATATTTTAATGAGACTTTGGGTATTTTTAAAAATTTTAAAAGACATTTAATATGTCTGAATTAGTAAAGGCTTTGGGAATTTTGAAGCAATATTTATATTGTTGATATTAATATTCATATGAGATCTTGGGGATGAACAAGGAAGGAAAGGCTATGGTTTAACAGTAATATATTGTGTCAAGCTGGCAAAGGTCAGTTGTGCTGGTTAGCTTTATGTCACCTTGACACAAGCAAGAGTCTTTCTGGAAGAGCAAATTTTAATTGAGAAAATAGACCCACAAGATTGGCCTATAGGTAACTCTGTAGTCTTATCAAATTTTCTTAATTAGTGGTTGATGTGGTGAGTGGAGCCATCCCTGAGATGGTGGTCCTGGGTTCTGAGAGTTCAAGGCCATCCTGGTCTACAGAGTGAGTTCCAGGACAGCTAGGGCTATACAGAAAAATCATGTCTTAAAAAAACAAAACAAAACAAAACAAAACAAAACAAAACAAAAAACAAACAAAAACACAAAAAGAAAGAAAGAAAGAAAGAAAGAAAGAAAGAAAGAAAGAAAGAAAGAAAGAAAGGAAGGAAGGAAGGAAGGAAGGAAGAAAGAAAGAAAGAAAGAAAGAAAGAAAGAAAGAAAGAAAGAAAGAAAGAAAGAAAGAAAGAAGGAAGCTGAGCAAGCCATGGAAAGGCATGGCCTAGGCATCAGCTCCTGCCTCCAGGGTTCTGCCTTGAGTACTGCTCTGACATCCCTGGATGATGGTCTACAAGCTGCAAGATGAAATAAGCCTTTACCTCTCCAGGTTGCTTTTGGTCATCATGTTTGATCACGGTGGTAGACACCCTGACTAACAGTTTCCTCAACTGTGAAATGGGTGTGAATGGTATCTGTCTCATGATTATTGTGGAGAACAAACAAATGCATTATGAGACATGAAGTACACAAATAATAAATGTTAGTTATCATTATTACTGGCATCATAAAAATCCTTAGTAGAAGTATGGTGATAGGTCCCACTTCCCACATGAGAAATCACTTGAGAAGTGTTGGAAAAATCCTTAGAGGTATGGATTATCCTGGAAACAGAGTTTGCTTCTTCTGAATGATTTATGTGTTTCCAGACTATTCTAGAAGGACAAATAGAGACCCCCAAAAGCTTAAAAAAAGGATCTTGTTCTCTTAACTAACTACACACATACATGCACAACACACGCACACACACAAGCTCAAAAATAGATTAGAGGTCTGTAAGATGGCTCAGTTGGTAAAGTGCCATGCTACACAACACTAAGTCCAATTCCAGAACCCATGTTTTAAAACAAAATAACAAAAGGTATGGTAGTCTCACATGCTTGAAATCCAAGTGCTTGGGAAGCAGAGATGGATGGGTTCCTGGGACTCACAGGCCAGCCTTGTCCAATCAATGAGCTCCCAGCCCTGTCTCTAAGCAAAGTGGGTGGAGCCTAAGTAATAGCAGTTGAGGCTTCCTTTAGTTCTACATTCATGTATATACACACACACATGTCGACACACACATGCACAGACACATGCACACACACACATGTACATACACCTGGACACACATATACACACATATGGACACATACATACATACATGCACATGCACATGGACACACATACACACATATGGACACACACATGCATACACACATGGACAACATAGACCCACACATGCACACAAACTGGATTCAGGCTGTTATTTTTAAATGTTATTTCTTTCGTTTGAAAATAGCTATCCATCAGGGAGTTGTGATAACCGTGATGGTGAAGGCTGCTGTAAAGAAACACGTCTTTAAAGTGAGTAATTGTTCACTCGTAGGAATAGTAAGAGATGGAGAGTCTGCCAAGGGCAGCGTTTATAGTCTCCTGGGAGCTATACTTGCTTCTTTGTTTGATAATTTGTCATTTGGTTAGTTTGTTTAAATCTGTGTTTCTCAACATGATGTCTTCTGGGCCACCTGAAAGGGAGGTTGTTGACTTGGTTCCCTGCGGACTTTTAGCATTCAAATCTCCAGGGATGGAGTGAAGTGGATTCTGTGTTGACTAGACCTGAGTGGGACTCATGTGCACCAACTGTGAGAACCTCTGAGGCAGAGGACATGGGAACATGTTGATACTGCTGGGATCTTTAGCACATGGAGAAAGGTTATTAATACACATGTGTTCATTTATTCAAGGCCGGGAGCTTTCTTCTTCCCCACTTTCTAACACAGGAACTAGGAAGTCTTCTGAACTCTTTTTAATAGAAGAACAAATAAATGTTTACTGTATGCTCTTTGCTGAGAGGTAGAGTGGATATCGCAAGCATTATTACAGGAGAAATATGTCCATGGAGTTGATACGTGAACCTCAAGTCCTCATTGGCCATAATTTAAGAAAATAGATCTTGAAGTGATGCCAGGGAATCTTATAGCTAAGCTACTGTCTGGCTCTATCGAGGGGAGCACACTTAGCCCAAAGGAGCTGTAAACCATCAGCTGAGCGTTGATGGGGCTGGGGTCAAATAGAATTCTGTTCTCCCGTGAAAACATGCACATCTGTGGAACTGCATTGCTAGAATCAGGACACAACCAAATTCACAGATGTGCTCAATTTTTTGTTTCCTCTACATTTACCAGTTCCACAGCACAGTGACAAATGAGGAAAGTATTGGACTGATTTCTCATAGCATCTCATGAAGTCACTCAAAAATCCCCATGGTGGGAAGAAACCTCCCAAAGGCTGACGGTTAAGTGCCGCATCTGTCTAATCCATCTCTGGGACACAGTAAGCTCTCTGTTTCCATGAATAAAGCAAGCAGAGGAGATCACAATATCCTAAGTCACACTGCAGAAGAAAAAAAATTTCTTTTAAAAATCTTCCTCTACCCATCTATTTTTATGTTGGTAGATAAATGAGTACTTATATCTGATAATTATAAAATAAAATCCAAAAATACCTAATGAAAATAGATACACACCCAGTCTTGGTTCTCTTGATTTATGTGGTTGTTTAACTTATTTTATTTTATTTTTTAGATCTTGAAATTCCAAAAGGCTTTAAAATCCTCCTACCAACACTGAGAAGTGGAAGTTAAGATTTCCATAGTTTGCGGACACTGCAGGACAGATGTCCTCCAGAACTTACAGCAGCTGCGTTGCACAAGACCTGCACGAGATCAAGCCAGACACCATTCTAGCACACAGGGGCAACTCTGCATTATAAACCACAGTAAGGAACTGTGAAGTACTCACCAACACCCATGTATAACTCATAAGTAATGGACAGCTGATGGCTTCTGAGGGAATCAGTTTTCTTTAAGAGTGCGACCCCCAGTAGGTTAACCACACTCCAGTGAATGGTCCCACAGACATGTATAGGTGGTCAGCATAAACTAGACTTGGGTTATCAACATACAAAGAGTACAGGAAGTTTGGGGGGGGGCTAGTAGATCTAGAAAGATTGGAAGAGAGAGGCATGGGTATGCTTAAAATATAAAATCTTGAAATTCTCAAGATTTAATAAAAATTTAATATTAAAATGTTTTTGCAACAAAATTCATAGTTTGGAAAAGAGAAAAATACTACAGTGGATGATTATTTTATTCTGACAACTGTTTCATGTCAGAGCACACACGTAGACATCCACATGTGTGCACATAAATGCACACACATTCCTTCCTCTTTTGTGAAACATTTTGCCTTTTGAAAGTTCATCTGACTCCACATGCAATAATCTTGACTGACCTGTCAATCCAGACGCTCCTTGTTCTCAGTGGCTGTGAGCCTGCCGTCACAAGGCCAATCAGAAATGCTTTCCAGCCAGTGCCGTGGGGTGGTGCACGCCTTTAATCCCAGCACTCGGGAGGCAGAGGCAGGCGGATTTCTGAATTCGAGGACAGCCTCGTCTACAAAGTGAGTTCCAGGACAGCCAGGGAAATATAGAGAAACCCTGTCTCGAAAAACCAAAAACCAAACCAAAACAAAGAAATGCTTTCCCCAGACCATGTTGAGTGCAGCATAGCAACGATAAGCAGGCCCTCATCCCTTCTAGCATCTGTCTTGCAAGAGTTTCCCACTGCTGTCTGCTTCTAGAGACTCAACGTTTCCCAACAGGCTTCTTTAATCTTACCTTTGCTGCTTTAGCCACTCTGCCTCTTCCTCACAAACCTTGAAAACTTACAGGGTCTCACTGTGGTTTCCAATCAGAGCTGTCAATCAGAAATCTTTACCAGTTGGCTTGCCTTTGGTTAGGGACCAGTTGACCATGGCCCTCCCCAAATGGAATGGAGGACAATCAGGGTTGGCTGCGTGCAAATAAAGCATTTTCCTGAAGGAATTAGTAGTTCTGTGTTCTGTCTGTTTTAGAAATGGTGATGTTTTCCTCCGAGTGAAGATTTACACATGGCTGTGGGATAGAAATAGAAGCTTGTACTCTAAGAGTGAACGTGGGGAGAGACGTGTCTATCCCAGCAAGGGTGAGCAAGAGACTGGCTTACAGTGATGGAACTGCTGGCTAGTGTGGAGGTCAGCACTGAATGGAACTCTCAGATCTTCAGGATTCCAGAGATACCTTTGATTTTGAGATACGAGATAATGCCTAAGCAAGACAACCTTATGGTACTAAAAAGGGCTTACGTGTATATGGCTGGAGGAAACTTCCCTGCACTGAATTAAATGGCATGGACAAATTCCTCACGGTCCTCCACACATGCTGCAGGAGATTGGAATGCACACGTTACAGGGCCAGTTAGAAGGATGGGTAGGTCCAGCTACAAAGGAACAGTGTCTGGTTTCCTTGTGAGACAAGGCATGGGCATGCTGTATTAGGGCATGATACAGAGAATTCCAGCCTCAGCAGAGGAGGAGAAAGTTCAAAAGATCATTGGAGAGTCTCTGCCTATTTCAGACCATCTCCCATGGTGGCTCTGCCCCACAGCCTGCAACTCACAAGCTACCAGTCACAGCTGCTCTGATACACTACGCTGGTCCACANCCTTGTGAGACAAGGCATGGGCATGCTGTATTAGGGCATGATACAGAGAATTCCAGCCTCAGCAGAGGAGGAGAAAGTTCAAAAGATCATTGGAGAGTCTCTGCCTATTTCAGACCATCTCCCATGGTGGCTCTGCCCCACAGCCTGCAACTCACAAGCTACCAGTCACAGCTGCTCTGATACACTACGCTGGTCCACACTATGGCCAGCTGTCCCTCGTCTGTCTACTCAGGAATGCCTCCTTTCCCATGGTCTTTAGCACACGGCATCTAGGAAAGTACCCTTTATTCAAAAAAGTAACATTTGCCATTGCTAGAAAACTGCTGAGCTACACCAATGTTGTTAAAGTCAAACCCTTTTAAATTCTTTTGTATAAGAATTTTAAAGAGTTCTTGTAGTTGGGTGGTGCACAGATGGCCCGCTCATCCTTGGTTCTAGATGACAAAATGTTTACAAAGCCTCAGAAACACTTCCCCCTCAAGTGCCCCCTCTGACTGGAAAGCTAGCTCTATTGAGACACCTCTCACAATGTGCGATTGTTCACAGGTCTCTGATCTGCAATCCCTCAGAGAGGGGGAACCACACCTTATTTAGTGATGTAGCTTCACAATCCCCCAAAGTATCAGCAAAGAAGTAAGGCTCAGTAGATTGTTGCCAAAGAATATTAATAATACAGGCCTGCCTTGAACATAAATACTAAATATTGAATGAATTTTCAGAAACAAAAATAGGTGGTTTTGGTACTTTTACCTTTTACATCATTCAATTTGGATATTGTTTGTTGTGACGTGTGTGTGTGTGTGTGTGTGTGTGTGTGTGTGTGTGTGTGTTTGAAGATATTGGTGATAAAGGGCTAGGGAAATGTGAAGTATTTGCAATGAGGACCTTAGTTCAACCTGTAGCATTCATATAATCCTGCATGACAGTTCAGGTGGCAGAGACAGGGGGATTGCTAGGGTTAACTAGCCAGCTTAGTCAAACCAGGATCCTAAGGCCCAGTGAGAAACCCTGTGTCAAATGAGGTAGATTACTCCCCCAAAATAACTCCTGAATCTGTCTTCTGGTTCCCTTATACATGAGCATACAAGTGCACACATATACACAGAATATTAATAATGAAAAGCACAATTGTATGTGAGGCTATTTTCAACTTCTAATACCATGTCTTGTGAATACTTCAGACATAGGCTGTTCATTTGCCAAGTAAATACATGTGTAAACTTGGATGAGGCAGTGTGGTCAAAACAACTCTTTTTAGGAACCAGAGATAGGGGAATGCCTGGGCCAGGAAGCAGGAGTGGGTGGGTTGGGGAGCAGGGCGGGGGGAGGGGGAAGGGTATATGGGACTTTCGGAGAGGAAACTAGGAAAGGGGATAGCATTTGAAATGTAAATGAAGAAAATATCTAATAAAAAAGAACTCTTCTGGTGGAGTCTTCAGGGGCTTCTATGTATAGAATCGTATTTGCAAATAAAGAAACTGACTTAAAAAACAATAAAATAAAAATAAAGAAGCGGGAGTGAGTAGNGACAAGGGACCTAAAACTATCCAGTGGAAAAAAGACAGCCTTTTCAACAAATGGTGCTGGCACAACTGGCAGCTATCATGTAGAAGACTGGGAATTGATCCATTCTTATCTCCTTGTACTAAGGTCAAGTCTAAGTGGTTGAAGGACCTCCACATAAAACCAGAGACACTGAAACTTATAGAGGAGAAAGTGGGGAAAACCCTTGAAGATATGGGCACTGGGGAAAAATTCCTGAACAAAACAGCAAAGGCTTGTGCTGTAAGATCAAGAATTGACAAATGGGACCCCATAAAGTTGCAAAGCTTCTGTAAGACAAAAGATACTGTCAACAAGACAAAAGGGCCACCAACCGATTGGGAAAGGATCTTTACCAATCCTAAATCAGATAGGGAACTGATATCCAATATATATAAAGAACTCAAGAAGGTAGACACCAGAAAATCAAATATCCCCATTAAAAAGTGGGGCACAGAGTTAAACAAAGAATTCTCAACTGAGGAATACCGAATGGCTGAGAAGCACTTGAAAAAATGTTCAACATCCTTAAGCATCAGGGAAATGCAGATCAAAACAACTCTGAGATTCCACCTCACACCAGTAAGAAGGGCTAAAATCAAAAATTCAGGTGACAACAGATGCTGGCATGGATGTGGAGAAAGGGGAACACTCCTCCATTGTTGGTGGGAATGCAAGCTGGTTCAACCACTCTGGAAATCAGTCTGGTGGTTCCTCAGAAAATTGGACATAGTACTACCGGAAGATCCTGCAATACCCCTACTGGGCATATGTCCAGAAGATATTCCATCTGGTAATAAGGACACATGTTCCACTACGTTCATAGCAGCCTTATTCATAATAGCCAGAAGCTGGAAAGAACCCAGATGTCCCTCAATAGAGGAATGGATACAAAAAATTTGGTATATTTACACAATGGAGTACTACTCAGCTATTAAAAACAATAAATATATGAAATTCCTAGGCAAAATGTGGACACGTCACCCTTTCCTAGAATTAAGAACAAAGCACACATTGAAAGAGTTACAGAGAGCATGTGTGAAGCTGAATCCAAAGGATGGACCCAATGACTGCGGCTGCCAGGGATCCATCCCACAATCAGCCACCAAACATAGACACTATACCATATGCCAGCAAGATAGTGCTGAAAGGGCCCGGATATAGCTGTCTCGTGGGAGACTATACCAATGCCTAGCAAACATGGAGGTGGAAGCTCACAGTCAGCTATTAGATGGAACACAGGGTTCCCAAGGAAGAAGGAGCTAGAGAAAGTACCCAAGGAGCTGAAGGGGTCTTCAACCCTATAGGTGGAAGAATAACATGAACTAACTAGTACCCCCTGAGCTCATGTCTCTAGCTGCATATATAGAAGAGGGGGCCTAGTTGGCCATCATTGGGAAGAGAGGCCCCTTGGTCATGCAGCTTTTATATGTCCCAGTACAGGGAAACGCCAGGGCTAACATGTGGGAGCGGGTGGGTAGGGGACCAGGGCTGGGAGGGGGGAGGGTATAGGGAACTTTCTGGATAACACTTGAAATGTAAATGAAGAAAATATCTAATAAAAGTTGGAAAAAGAAGAAGAAGAAGAAGAAGAAGAAGAAGAAGAAGAAGAAGAAGAAGAAGAAGAAGAAGAAGAAGAAGAAGAAGAAGAAGAAGAAGAAGAAGAAGAAAGTACTGCAGACAAGTCAAGGATGACTCCCTGCTTTGAGAGACAGCATTGCAGAGAAGATGACTTCAGAACTATTACATGCCTTAAGTGTTTCAACTGGCCATTAGATTGTGACATCAGCAAAAATTCCAGTTTTGGGGTCTCTCTACTTTAAACCAAAGTGCCCGAAGTAGAAAGGTGGTTGGCAGAGAACGTTTCTTTTAGAAAAAGGGAAAGAAATTAATGTCCAGAAAAGAACCAACCAATTGCTGGGCCATTGCAAATAGAGAGAGCTGCAGAGTTTCTTTAAAGAATACTGCCATTGGCTGTGAAAATCTTCAGCCCCCATAAGGATCAGGTACGTTTTATTACATATTGTTATTCCCTGGGGCTGTAGAGTTATCTGAAACATGGAGGGCTGAAGGAAACATGACCTCTGCTTAGCCTCAGACACCCCAGATTCCTTTCACAGGGATACATGTTCCAGTTTCTCAAGCTTGTGTGGTACACATTGGCATACTCTGTGGTAATACACCTGTTAATAGCACCAAGAAGTCCTCTTCTGCCTTTCTCTGTGTTTAGGGCATGTACAATGGGCTGGGATCATGGGGCCAATAGACTTTGTCAGGCTATTTTACACTTGGGAATGAAAAGCTAGTATCTGTCATATTTCTGAAGACTCCAGAATCAGTTAAAAGAAAGCTCAAATTCCTTTTTAAAATAATTTTTGAGATACAGAAGAAGGTAACACTAAAATCAATAAGTGCTTATTTCCAAACTTCAGCACCATGACATATTTAGTGTTACATTTAGACTGTGTATTTTCATTTTATTTGAAAGCAATTTATAGATTAGATTTCATTATTTTATTAAGTGATCAAGAAACAATAGGGAATCATAAAATGTTGTTCATGGTCAAATAATTATCAGTGAAGAATTTCAAGTACCAACTTCTTAAATGTATAAGAATTATAGGCAGCATGAAATGAAAGGATATTTTCCTATATTTGGTATCATGGTCACTGAAAAATGATGTGGCCTGTTAAAGGCTGCCCAGTGTCTAGAGATGGTTCAAACTCACCCAAGATAACACTGTCACTTAGAATAAATATAACTCAGACCCTAAGTCCCCCTCCCTCTTCCTTGGATGTCCTTTCAGGGTCAGACCACCAGGCAGGATGGAGCTCAATTTAAAAATATTGTGAAAGCAAGTCTTTACACTGGGTGGTAGTGGGACCCAGCTTTACTCTGCACTTGGGACCAGAGGCAGGTAGAACTCTGAGTTCAAGGCCAGGCTGGTCTATTGAGCAAGTTCCAGGACAGCCAGGACTACAGAGAAAAACCCTTTATATATAAAAAACAAACAAACAAACAAACAGATAAAATAAGATTAAAAAGTATGAAAACGAGCAGGAGGGAATGCAGGGAAAAGACAGGACTGGCCTGGGCTCAGACACTCAGGTTCATGGTCCATCGGCCTCTTGTTACAGGACCTCACAACTGTCTCAGCTTGGGGCTCAAGCTCTGTCTGATGAGACAAAAAGAGACAACATATCAGCTTGCAAAAGATGAAATGGCTATCATTTTGGCCATGGGGAAAGAGGCAGCCATAGCCACAACAATGGACTGTGTTTTAGCACAATGCATAAAGGTTCTTGGCAAAGTGAAAGAGACTCCAGGGAGCGAGCATCAGGCATGGGTAAGAGTCCAGTGAACAACTTTGCCTGGTTTCACAGCAGTGTGAGTGCTAAAGGCCCACATCACACACAAAGGCTCTTCCATTCCTGGTCTGGCACCCTCAACAATCAATTTTCCCCCTCCTAAACCTGCCTGAAGACTGTCATCACTCAGAGGTCTGTGTAGGACATTTGTATGTCCCCAATACCAAAGGGGACACTCCTCAGAACTTTGCTTTCCTCTCTTTCAAAGCAAATAGAGTGGGTGTAGCTGGGACAGTCGTGCTCTCTCGGGCTCCTTTCAGCCCACATATTCTTTAGAGCTAATGCATTCAGAACCTCAATATTCTACACAATTATATTCTCATTTATCTATTTAAATGTGACAACTAGGCACAGGATTACTGTACATAGTCCATGTATTTTTTGCCTCAAACAGACTTCCCTCTTTTAAAAATCACCACTGTAGAAGTACCACCTGCCCAGCTTGAGTTCATTTGTGGAAAGAAAAGATATACCAGACACATGAGGATGGTGAATCCCCCATTTTCTCAACAGTTAAAAGCAGTGGTCACAAGGAAAGGTTAGAAATGTCTAGATAAAGAAGCAGTGGGATACAATGGCAGGAAGGTCCTCAGTGGGCTAGCTTGAAGACAGAACATTTTCTGTAATCACTTTTAAAAAGTTCCTTACATTCATAGATTATTATTATTATTATTATTATTATTATTATTATTATTATTATTATTATTATTTTGGTGGGGTGAATAGAGTCAGAGAAATTTCCAGAAAGTTCTAGAACATTCTCAGGATCTCCTGACTCTATGCTGCTGCTCTGTGAAAGTGGAAAAATGAGAACTGAAAAGGAGGAAAAGGAAAAAGGGAGAAAGGGAGGCCAGTTCTCCAGGCTCCTCATGGTCACTGGTTTGTAATGTCTGGCTCCTAAGGGTTCTCAAGGCCTGGGCTCTGACCACCCTGCTAAGATTAATTATTTCCTTTTACAGAATCCGTCTTTGGTGTACTTGATGAGGTAGCAATGAGATGTGACTTACCCCCTTCGGGATCGCTCCAATATGATCTGCAGGGTGATTAGTGTGGCTCAGCCGTGGTTGGGATATTATGGCTTAAATTATTCCTATTAGATTCCAGCTGACCTTGGAACACAAACATTACATCTGATTTCAATGAAACATTAGACTTTGTTGTTCTCAGTCAACTAATGAAACAGTTGAACCTTCCCATGACTTGTGGTGACTATAATAAAGGGTAAGTATTATCACAAATAATGCGAGCCAACTGACAAGAAGGCAGAGGGGGAGTCTGGCAGTTGGGCACCAAGGATCCTGAACATGTGACCTAGATACTAAGAGAGAAACAGACTACCACCCAAAGGGCTGGCATGGTGTGGTGTGCCGCTGCCAGAACTCAGCCTCTGTGGCTTACAGCAGCAGCACTGTTAGACAACACATTTTGGCACAGTAGACCAGTTACAAGAAGCATTGTGTCAACAGGAAAAGCCACTTTCAAAGCCTGTTTGATGCTTAAAGTTCTCAAGTACACATGAAACATTTCAACCAATACTCCAAACTGATTAAAGCATTTATGGAAAACAAAAGTGTTTTGCCAGAGGGGAAAATCTGAGGGAGCTGGATTGTTGTTACTTGTTTGTTTGTTTGTTTTTGCTGAGGTGTAGAACAGAAACCCCAACTTTGACAGATTTCCAGGTTCTAATTTTGTTTTAAAAGTTTAAGAGTTTATGCCACCCTCAAACAATTTATACAAACTCAGTGGGTTTCCAAATCAAATATAACGGCTCTCATGCTGTAGGACAGGGAGGATGTCCTCCTCCTGTCCAGAATCCTGGGATGGAATACAGTGCCTCACATATTGTACATGTTTCATAAACTAATGAAGAAAATGGGGTTCCAGAAGGATAAAGAGACCCCACTTCATAATTCACTCCCAAGACGCCTACTCAAGTCCTCCCTTATCTTTAAAGTTGCTTTTGCTGACTTGTCCCAATCTCGTGATGCTTCAGGGCCTGGGGTCAGGTAGTCTGTGCTCAATCCCCCATTGTGCCCATTGTGGGCAGGTTCTGGGGCCACACCAATGGCTGTACCTTAGTGACTCTATATGTGAGGAGCTTTTATGAGGAGTGGGTTGAACTCACAGTGCAGCATCTCTAAATGGGTTGTCCCTTAGCACCACAAGTGTCCTGTGTCTGTCTCCTTTCTGCCTCCTTACTCACTGTAACACTCTGAGTGGGGGACACCTCCCCTTTACCTGTGTGGTCCTCAGATTACAAAGCAGAGGCTCTGAACACACACGCGCACACACACACACACACACACACACACACACAGAGTAATCAATGCTTGCACAGGACAAAAGCATCTCACCTTCTGACACAGGGTGGGGTAGCACTCTCCTTTCATGTCTATGAAGTCTTTATAGATGGGAAGAGAGTTGGGTAAGAATCCCATTGCTCTGGGTGCAAGCCAATTAGAGAGGTCATCACCAAGAGTTCTGAGATAAGCCAAGGAGCTGCTTGCTTTTAGAGACACACAGACTTGACGTCCCCCTTAAGATGTGTTTTCTTTCCCCTGTTGCTACTTGAGAAGAATCTACATCATGCTTGTAGAACTTGATTTTTTTTGAATGAGTGTCATTCCCTCATGCTTGCACAACCAGGCTTGGGGAGAGGAGGCGGCGGGGGCGGAGGAGGGAGCTTTAGGCGAGACTTTCTGCCAAAGCTATCATTGATTGGAAGGATCTGTTTTTCCCTCACTTTTAACCACATTTAAAAAAAAACACTTTTGTACAGTGTGTTTCCCCGGTTTCTGTTCTAAGTGATGTCACTGCCCAAGAACCTAAGTATTTAAAAAAGAAATCATAATAAAAAAATGTGCTTTCCAGCCGCAAAGGACAGAATAAAACTGAGGCCACCTCATTGTTTTGAGAAAAATCATGGTTCCTGTGCAGACAGCTCAGGGCTCCGTGCTTGCTTAGCTTAATAAAAAGGTGATGGGTTTACAGGTCAATGTCTAGGAAATACAAACTCGGCTGGCTTGGTGAGGACAAAGGCTGTGCTGGCCTCTCCCATCTGCGTCCCTTCTGGGGCCTGTGGAGGGAAGCAGTGGCCGCTCGCTCGCTCGCTCACTCGCTCGCTCGCTCAGCATTTGCTTGGTGCTTGGAGGTCCCAACAGCTAAGCATCATTCTGCCATGTTTGCTCAGGGAAACAAGGAGATCCTGGTGTCACATATGTTCTCTCAGAAGAAGAGAGGTAGTTTAAAGCTTTGGTTCATAATCAGATTTTTTTTTTTGGTCTTTTCTTTTCTTTTCTTTTTCCTGTGAGGGAAATGAACCCTCAATTTTTCTTTCTGAAACAATTTGCCATTTAGCCAAAGGGTAATTAGAGACAGGAGCTCTGTGGGGCCATTCGCTCTGCCTCTTGGCAGCCTGGGCCTGCCTTTCTGTGGGATTATTTTAATTTCTTTGTCTACTTCAGTTTCTGGTGTCTGAAAACCTCTCCATTAGACATTGTAATGCCAAGAGACATCACAGAAAAAAAATTATTCTTGACAGAAAGGTGTATCTGACTCTCAGGGCATGGGTCACCAGACTCCACCCTGAACCTTCTTAAAACACGAGCGTCTTTTCGTTTTAAATGCTGTTTTGCTTTTTGTAACTCAGTCACATGATTTTTGACCTTCAGTTTTGTAGGTGAAAATATTATCACAATGTGAAAGAATTTGGGCATTCTTATCAGTCTTTTTTTTTCTAGATCATTCTTATCCCTCCTAGGGAGTTGTACCTTTTTCCTCTACCAAACACAAGACACCCTTAGCAGTGACTGTATGCCCAGTGAGGGAGGCAGATCCTGGCCTGTGTGGTGGGCTCTCCACAAAGTGAGCTCTTTCTACCCTTTCCCTCCTTACCAGTCTCCTCTGCTCTTTGCTGCACTGAGAGGCTGTCCTAGGACAGGCTGGAAAGAGAGACATCAAGACTGAGATGGAGGAATCTGTACCAGGTACCACACAGACCACCAGACAGGACAGTCTGTCTGTCTTCTCTCTGTCTTCCTTAAGAAGCACAGCCTAGTATTGACAGATGATAGCAATCTCGGTTTATGTTTTTGAGCTCCCCTTTTGTATATGAGTAAGAACTCTGTGCGCCATCAGAGAAAAGTAGAGTTTTCAAGAATTCTGAAACTGTACCCCACAAGGCAGTTGAGAGAACACTTTTATACTGTATCAAGGAAGCCAGGCACAGGAGCGGAGTCCTGGGTGGGAGCAGCAGTCTTAACAGAAAGGAGGTGTGCAAACCCTGGAGAAGTTAAACAGCTTGCCTACAGTCTAGTTAGGGTGAGCTGGGACTAGGTGTTCTGGAAACAGTCAAATACAGTTTCCATCATGACCTCCACCCTATGCCCACCCCAGTCTCCTGGGTAGGATATGCCACTTGCTCCTGGGCAGGTGGCCCTAGAGCAAGTAAAAAAGCAGGCTGAGAAACTCATGGGGAACAAGAGAGTGACCCTAAATGGCCTCTAATTCAGACCCCGCCTCCAGGCCCCTTTCTTGAGTGACTCCCTTTTGTGATGGACTGTCATATGGAAATATTAGCGAAATAAACTCCTGTCCACAACTTGCTTTGACCTTAATCTTTATCACAGCACCAGAAAACCAAACTAAGGCACCCTTTCTCAAGAAATACTGTGGACAGCACCCAGATAATAATGACAACTGAAGTTGTCCTCTGACTAGCACATCACATGTACCTACACACACATCAACACACACACACACACACACACACACACACACACACACACACGCACGCACGCACGCACGCACGCACGCACGCACGCACGCACGCACACGCACATGCACACGCACATGCACACGCATATGGACACACTGAATGGCTAGTACTCTGTTGGTGAGTTTTACAACATTTTCCTGGTTTTGATATTTTTTTGGTGCTTATCTCCATATCCTCTATTTAGATTCTATTCTACAATTATAATAAAATATTTTAGTTTTGGCAGAGAGATTAGAAAAACTTAGTCAGTGCATATAATATGCAATTGATGTTATATGTAATGGCATATAATTTCACATATACATATATAACCTATGCAATATATAACACAAAATATGTAATAGTTAACAGATAACATGTACCATGTAACATATAACATATATTATTACATACATTATGCATATTATTACAGATATGAGCAATATTTAGGTTATATATAATATTATCTTATAATTTGTCTGGCTTTCTTCACCTTTTTCCTCTAATACTGGTTTCATTTCAACTGTTTAATGACTTATTGTACTTCCTGCAGTATCATATGATTCCCAAATAAGGCAAAGACTTTGTGTAACTTGGAGCTCATTTCCTGTTACAGGCGTGATTGTGGTACTTTTCTTAAACAACACTGGCACTCGAGTATGGTGAGGAAGTTCCCATTGTTTTCTGAGTCCTTGTAGGTGACAGTGAAACTTAGAGCTGAAAGTAAGCAATTGAGGTGCCGTTTCTTTCTGGGACCTTTGGAAAGTGAAGTACTGATGTACTTAACCCTCACTGGGGTCCCGTGGTGCCTGCCACAGGACTCCTGGTAAAGAGTGTATGCATAGGGTTATGTTCAGTGACGCCCCCAAACCGTCCTCACTCCTGCCGTTGCATATGGCTGTGTCCAGTGTAGCAGTCCCTTCCTCTCCAGAGTGAGGGGGTGACAAACTGGCTAACAGAACCTCTTATGGCTGTTGTACGCTCTGCCAACTACTGGCCACTGCTCTTTGGTGCTCCCCAGAGTACCATTTCAAAGCTTTAGGTAAATCTCTCACTTCTTTCAGAGTCTGGCTTTCTTTCTTTCTTTTTTTTTCCCTTTGGTTTTTTTTTTTTTTTTTCGAGATAGGGTTTCTCTGTGTAGCTCTGGCTCTCCTGGAACTCACTCTGTAGACCAGGCTGGCCTCGAACTCAGAAATCCGCCTGCCTCTGCCAACCGAGTGCTGGGATTAAAGGCGTGCTCCACCATGCCCAGCAGAGTCTAACTTTCTAACTTTAGCCCCAGAGTTCCCCCTTCCCCAGCAGTGAGTTCGCAGGTGGGACACCCTTCCAGAGGATAAACTTGACAGCCAGCTCACCTTGCTTCTGGCATTCAGGGACTTTGAAGTGCAGATTCCCCTGGGAGCCTGAGTGTGTCCAGGGTTCACCTCCCACATCCCAGGCTCATCTCCTGTGTCCAGGCTCACCTCCCGTGTCCCAGGCTACAGTTTCCTCTGCTGTCTATCTCATCACTTATGTTTTCTGCATTCTCCCACATTTTTGAGCAACAAATGTTTTATATTATTGCTCTGCTTTCATTAAAATATGGTTGCTTGTATTTCAGAGGGATCTTTGGAGAAAAGAGGAGCTCATGTCCAAGCTCAGCCTGCCATTTTAAAGCAGAAGGCAATGCTCAATTTTTTTTTAAAGCAAGACTTTATTTCAAGAAAGAATTCCTAATAGAAATAAAACAAAATCTGGTTGCTTCTGAGTGGCCTCAATAAAAGAGCCACATGTGAGGGTCTTGTGGACAGAAACTCTCCTGCCTGGCCTTGCATGAGTCTTTAATAAACAGTTACACTTGGACTTTAGAAGCACAGCCGAGGAGAACATGAACATGTTACAGAGAACTAAAAGGATGCAATAAAAATGATTCAAGCTTGGGTAATAGGGTATTTGAGGAGAAGTAAACAGAATCAGGACTATTTATCCCAGCCAAGCGAAATTTCAGATTGTCCTAATATAGTAAGGTTTCCAAACGCACAAAACACTAATGGTGGAGATCAGATTTTCTGTATCTCTATTAAGGCCAAAATAAGTAGAAACTGACTTTAATTGCAGGACACAAAAGATGAGAGAAAAACTGCTTTAGGACAAAAGTACAAAGGAACTTTCTGAATGCTGGGTTATTAACATTGGCAGTGGAATACCAACGGGAGGTACAGAGAAAAGTCTTCCAAGTCTTAGGGGGAAAGAGAGGCGAGCAGGGTGTTTAATCGAGCTCTGTCTGGCGAGGAGTCCAGAGGAGACTCCCTGGCATTCTTCTCTCTGATGGAGTTGTGGTGAGTCTGACAGAATGGACAGACCACGATTGTGTCCATAAAGCTGTACACAAGTGTCTCTCCCATCTTGTAACAAGTTCATGAGAAGCTAGAAAGAGAAATGCATTGTGTTGGGCTGTTTGTTTGGTTGTTTGTTTGTTTGTTTGTTTGTTTGTTTGTTTGGTTGATTGGTTGGTTGGTTAGTTGGTTGCTTTTTGGTTTCGTTTTCATTTTGCCAGCTATTGAAAAATCCACTCTTAACTTTTACCTTATGAGCGAGAATCTTCTTTGCAAGTTGGCTGCTCATTAAGTCTTCCCAAAAGATGCTTTCTCTGCAACATATGACCTAACAGCCTAGCACATGCACCCTGGGTCTTTTTGTTATGTTGATAGAATTGTCCACAGGAAAAGCAGACCAAAAGAGTTTATAGTGAAGATTACCTAGTGAAATGATACTTCAGATTCTCCTAATATAGTAATGTTTCAAACACATGAAGGGCAAATGTGAGGTTTCATTTTCTGTATCTCTCTGAAAGCCACAGTCAGTAAACTTTAACTTTAGGGTCAGAAAAGGAGCTGTAGGTGAAAAAAATTCAAGAACTTTCTGAATGCTCAAGAGCTCAGCGCTAGCAGTAGAACATCCACAGAAGATGTAAATAGTTGTCTAGTTCTTAGGAAGAATAGGAGTTGTTTAGTCACAATGACGACAGTGTTTCAGTGACCGAGATTGTTCAGTTTATGAGGTAGGGGTGTTCATTATGTCTTTCTATGCCTGGAGATGTCATGAAGATCTTGCAGATTGGAAGGTGAGTCCTGGAGTTGACTTGCTGTACGGCAAGCTCAAAGCTTGCTGGCAAGGGAGCAAAGTTCATCTCTTCCTCCTTTGCCTGGATGATGGGAGAAGAGATGTAAGACCCATCAACTCAGAACCTGAACTTTGACAACATTGCCACAAAAGCACAAGCAACTCCTCATCACTTCTCAGCCTCCTGGATAAGAGAGCATGACCTTCACATTGCTAAGTGCTTATCAAAAAGTAGTGGACTTGGGGTTGATTCTACCCAGTCTGTTCTCTGGCCTCTGCCCCTTCTCTAAGCAGATACAGTCTGCGAGAGCATCTTGACATTCACCTGGGAAGTCCTCGCTTGTGGTGGGTATACCATCTTGTTTAGAGGAAATCTGCCCCCAGATGACATGATGACAAGGTTCCTGAGTATCAAAGTTTGACATGAGAAACACAGGAAGTATTTCTCTTAGAAGTTCAGAGAACAGGCAGAGTAGATAGATATAAGCTGTCCTGGAGGAAGAAGTTCTGAGGTGCTGGAACATGGTCAGCTCTAAAAGAATGATTCTAACTCGAGCAGGGATCGGAATGGCCTAGAGGGTTTGTTCAAATGGAGTATTGGACTTAACTAACCACCCACCATTCCACACACACCTCTAGCCTTCATTTGGTGAAAACGAGGTGGGAACCCAGAACTTGCATTTCTAACCTCGCACTCTTCCATTTGCCTGCTCATGATGCTGAGAGGGAACCTCTCTGAAGAACTCTGGTACAGCTATCCCCAACAGGGCTGTGGGAAGCCTTACAGAGCTCTCCTACAGGGGACAGTTGGCAATGTTGGCACATATTTTGGGTGGTACAACTGCTGCTGGCATCTAGTGGTTAATGGCCCAGGGATAGGACTAAATACCTCCCAGTGCACAGACAGCCCTTGACAACAGCAGGATGCAGTCACCAAGGTCAGCAGGACAGAGGTTGAAAAGACACACCCCTCTCACCCAGCCTTGGCTGCTCCTCACAAAGGAAACACTGGAAAACCTGAAGAGTCCTGATCCCCTCGAGGCACCCAGGTCACTGAAGTCAGACTCCCTGGGAATGATAGCTGGGGACCTAGGTGTCAAAGCTCTCTTGGTACATAGCCAAGGTTGATGGGAAAAAAAATCCTCTGAAGAATGAAAAGTATGTAGACAGGCAAATGAAATGATTCCAAAATCTGTTTTTAAAATATGTATAGCTAGGTCCCCAGGAGGATGACCAGCATCACATTTCCCAGGCTCCCTTGTTCTTCAACTGCTGGATTTAAGGCAAGAATACTCATCTTGGGGATGGAGGCCAATGGCACAGCTGGCAGGTGGCTGCTCTCTTTGCTTTCTCTAGATCTTGCTGTGATTCCAACAGTAGCTTTTTGGTCCCTGTGGCTTTAGATATTTGGGGTGGTGGCTATGATTTTCACAGTTTTATCTTTCACCCAGATTCTGTTGATCCCTCTATCATCCTCCCATGTCCCTCTAGGCACTCCATTGCCAAAGTTTGTTGTTATTTCAAAGTGACGATGATTTGGTGCCCTTACCCCTAGGCACATGTTTTCATAAGTGATCTGATTAAGTAATAACTTCACTTGCCAGGTGAATGTGCTGTCCATGTGTGCCAGACAGCTGGGCTTTGAGACAGGTTTTGTGGGCTCGCAATCTTGCTGAGGAAGACCCCATCCTGGCTTTGATACTCAACCACAACAATCCAGAGTTCTTACTACACTGGAAGAAGTATCTGCATTATTGATCACTGGACTCTGAAAACGGTCTCTTACCTGCTATAAGACAGCACAATGAAGATGTGATGCTACAAACACACTTAGTGTATTTTCACAGTAGAATGCAGCTATTTCTAACATTGCAGGGAAGGGTAATCTAAGATCTCACTCACTAGCAATTCTCAGGTGCTCAGAAAGTGATGCGTGGACTTAGTGTATCGAAAGACAGCATCACTTGGCTTCAGTGAGCTAGCTTAGGGGGTGGTGAGTGCTGGCCTAGGAGTAACCAGTTTCTCTTCTCAAGTTTTACTGAGGTGCAATTTCCAAATAAAGCTGTCTATGATTAATGCCCACAGCGTGCTAATATATCTCTGTGACCTGCCTCTGATTGAGGCAGCTGGAGTAGTTTACATATCGATACTGACGTTACCACTTTGTGTGTGCTGAAAGAATACACACGATCTGTCTCTGAGTGAAGTTCAAGTATGCAACACAGTGTGATGAGCTGGGCTTTCATGCTGTCCGGGGACCCCTCGGAACAATTTTCTCTTATTACTTAGGCTGTGTATTCCTTGCCCCAAGCCCAGTCCATCCTCATAGCCAGCAGTCTGCTTCCTTGGTAAGTTTGGCTTTCTAACAATTCCACATGCAAGTTAGGACATGCAGCATGCACCTTTTCTCCATCTACTAATTTCCCTTGAAATATTGACCTCCAGCCTGATCCACAAGGTCATATATAGAGGCGGTTCTTCCTATATTTAATGAATGAACAATAATAACATATGGCTATATATTTCCATCATAGCTCCTTTATCTATTTGTCTGTCAACAGCACATTTGCTTAGGGCTGTTAGAGCATACAGTACCATCTAGTTAAGTTTTTGAGGTGCTTCTGTATTGTTTTCATGAGAGCTGATGCAATTTAGTTTTGACTAGTAGCCAACACTTATATATCATGTCCTTTTTAACAACAGATTGTCATGCTAGCAGCTATGAGACCATAATTCATGATGATTCTGATTTGTGTCACTGACAATAGGGATATTGACTGCCTTTGTTTTTAACCTTTGTTTCTCTCTCTCTGTCTCTCTCTCTCTGTCTCTCTCTCTCTCTGTGTATGTGTATGTGTGTGCATGTGTATATACATACACATTTGAACTATAGTGTCCCCATGGAGGACAGAGAACAACATTACTGAGTCAGCTCTTTTCTTCCACCATGTGCGTCCATTTGGAACTCAGGCACTTTTCACATCCCTTTGGCCCTTGTAGAAAAAGAACTATTCAGGTCCTTCCTCATTTGGAATTGAATTGCTACCATCACTGCTGCTGTTACAAGTGTTGTAGGAATCCCTAATGCTTTTTGTATGGTTTTATATACATTGTAATCCCATTCCACGGGATCATTTTTGTTTCCTATTTGCAGAAGCATTTTTATTGGTAGAAGCAGCACCAGCGGCAGCAGCAGCAGCAGCAGCAGCAGGAGCGGCAACTACACACAGCTGCTTTTGCATGTGTCATTTGTGTTTGTTTGTTTGTTTGTTTCTTTTGATAAAAAATCATCAAGACCAAATCAATGGGCTCACATACCTCGAGGCTTCATGCTTGAAGCTTTTAACCCATGTTGAGTTAACACCATTTGTTGTGGTTTCAATATGGGTACTGTCCCCCAAATGCCCATGCTTTAAAGATCAGCGCTATTGAGAGGCACTATGAGCCTTTAAGGAATGGGGTCCAGTGAGAATTCCTTACATCACTGTGAATAAAACCCTGATGGGCATTGTGAGCTACTTCTCTGGCCTCTTTCACTACACTTCTTGGCTGAATCTATGTGTGGCTTACTGTATCAAACTCTCTTGTCAAGAGTAATGTCTTCAACAGAGATCAAAAACGTAAGGCAAAGAAAACTTTTTTCTTTATATGTGAACTGACTGAAGCATTTTATTATAGTAACACAGTTTACTAAAACACCATTTCTTGAAGATATTCTTTCTATCTCACTGTGTATTCTTGGCATCCTTGTCAAATATTGTTGACTATTCATGCACATGTTTATTTCTGGGCTCTCTATTCTGTTTAATTGAGACACATATCTGTTTTATGTCTAAACAGTATTGAAGCTGTGTGATATAGATTAAAATCAGATAGACCAATGCCTCCAATTTTGTCATTAGAATAGGGATTACATTCAATCTATAGGTCACTTTGGATATCTTGGACGTTTGATCATTGTTAATTTTTTCAATCCACGAATACTGATATCTGAAGTGGAAATTTCTGTTTGTGTCATGTGATAGAGACTCATGTGATGTTTTGCTGAAGCAGACCCATGAGAGGACAGGTGATGTATGGAGAGAGCATAAATAGGACTCAACAGACAGTGGAGCGGCACTTGCATGGCTAGCCTCGCAATGCTTCTTAGGCCTTGCAGGCGCTTGCATGGCCAGCCTCAAAATGTTTCTTAGTCTTGCATCTTCACTAACCCTCACTTCATTGAGAGAGGCACGCCAGAGAACTTCTCCTGGAGTCCTGGCTGGTTCTGGTAACTCCTGCTGACGCCTGCTGACTTAATGGAAGGAGGCCTGGCTGTTTCTGCTGGATTGTGTCACCACTACTGATTCCTGTTTGGTATCCGGATACTACTAAACTGGATTGCTGGTATTCTGACACTGGAGACTGGGATTGCCCCCAAAGAACTACTTCTAAGCAGATTCACATCCTCTTTTCCTATTTACCATCTTTTCTCCCCTACCTTTGGACTGTGGGCTAGAAGAGGGGTTGAAGCATTTGAGAACCCTTATTAAAGTAGGTTTTGAAATCTAATCCTACAGATGTCCCCCATTTATTTGTGACTTCCTTAATTTCATCCATAAAACTCAAAGTTTTTAAGGTACAGATCTTTCACTTTCTTTGTTAAATCTACTTTGAGTACTTTATCTTTTAGTGTTGATGTAAGATTGTTTTCCCTGGATTCTTTTCTAAATAGTTTGCTATTGGTGCATAGAAACACCATTTCTAACTTGTATTTTGCAAATTCACCCTAAATGTTTCCAAGTGTAATCTCTCAGATGAAGTTGCCCGTTCCCTCCACAAGGTTGCCAATTTAATCTTGGAAGTTCCTCAATGAAGGCTTCCTTTAGATGACTCTAGCCTACATCAAATTGACAATTGAAACTGACTAGCATACCCCCTGACCATATGGAGCTGCTGTTGTGGCTTTCATTGATTCAAACCTGTTGCCTTGGCTAACAAGTGGTGACAGGGATACACTGACAGGGAGACAGAGCCAATGAGAACAGTTCACTAGCCACTCCCCTTCTTCATTCCTAACAGACCTCAGGTAGGTTAGTCCTGTCAATTACCCTAGTAGTCCCCATAGGACTAGAGAGAGGTAGAGTTCCTGCAAAGTTCCCTGGAACTTCTAGGGCACTGTCTGCTACCTTCAAGGGTATACTTTGACCCCTTCCGTGGTTCATGGCTTTGCATAAAGACATTTTTGTCTGTGTATATTTGGTAGTCAGTATTTATGTAAGCTGAACTAGAGTCCATCTTAGGTTACCTATGACTCCACAGTCATATTGAGGCTACCCTTCAGGAGTTATCAGTTGTCCACATTCCAGTTCTCCATATGCCCCAAAACTTATTCCAAAGGTCACATGCTTGATTTGAAAGACTCCACAAGGATGTGCACATTGCAAGAAAAAACTATGTACACATGCATTAGCTCATATTATTCCAATAATATGACATATAGATTGATGGTTCTACAATTCTGCTAATGTTATAATACATTCTTGTTGGCATGAAAAACAAGTAGAGAAAAGTGTTCAAGTCAAAAAACACATAGTCAGATAGTTATCACATGTTGAACATAGCTGATGCTCTGATAAGAAGATAGAGCACCATCAGCTCCACTCTTCTCTTAACTAGCTACCATCCTTACTACCAATGCCAGAGGGAAGTGTTACCTACTTTGATAAAAAAAGAATCAGGCTGCCTGAGCTGTGCAGAGACTCTCATCTTTCACTGCATCTTAGCCCTGTGATGTCTAAGGTCTTTGTATTAGCGGTGTCTTTATCCTCTTTGTCTTATGTTAACCGCTTGTAGATCTCACACAAGCTATGTACTCATTCTAGGGTTTATGACACTCACGAGGCTTTAGTGTTTGATGAGTATGAATTGGCTGCTATGGACATCTCTGCCCTGTACTTTGCTGCATATACATGCATGAGGGTGTAAACTGAGGTTGATGTGCTGTAGAACATGATTATTTTTATGCTTTAGTTCTCATAGCCAGACAATTTTCTAGGGCAGCTGTGTCAACTTACACTACCGCCACTGGTGGGTTAAGGTTCCAATTGTTTCCTACCTACATGACACTGAGTGTCAGCTGTTTGTGATTTATTTCATTTGGGGGTTCTTAGCGACTTCTGAGCGTGGCTTCAGTTATCTTTTCCTGGCATTTAACATGAATCAAACCCTTGTAATAAGTTTATTGTCTGCTTGCATGTATTTCATTTTGGCAGTTTTGTTGAAGTTCATGGCTATTTTTCTAGTAAGCTGATAATTCTTATTTTCAACTCTATATTCTAGAAATGAGCTCTTGTGGATCCATACACCTGCAAGTATCTTGTCCCACTTTTGGGGTTGTCTCATGCTCTGCTTCTTTGCCATCCACAGAAGCTGAAGAAGAATGTCAGGAGTCCCACTGTATCATTCACATACACCCCCCTCCTCCTGCCTTGGCAAGATCTCATGTTGAAGCCAAAGGATCAGTACTGTCTGGCTGGGCAGCACATTTTCAGGGTACACACACCTCTGTTCCCAGCACTGGAATTAAAACCATGAATACCTGTGTGTAGTTTTGTTTTGATTTTGCATGCTGAACATTAAAACTCAGATCCTCCTGCTGACACAGCAAACACTTCTACCCAAGGAACCGTCATCCCAGCTCTTTGCCTCACCATTTTTAATGCTAGCTTTCTGGGAAGGTTTATTATTTTAAAATGTTTGTTTGGTTTATGTGTGTGTATGTGTGAGTGAGTGTATATGTGGGTGAATGTTTGCAAGCGCACGTGTGTGTGTGTGTGTGTGTGTGTGTGTGTGTGTGTGTGTGTTCCTATGTAGGTATGTAGCACATGTGTATGGGTGCCCACAGAGGCCAGTAGAGGGCATCAGACACCCTGAATCTGCAGTTAGTGTTCTTGACTGCGGACCCATCTCTCTAGCTCTTGATGCTATCTTTTGTTGTTTTGGTTTTTGTTTGTTTGTTTGTTTGTTTGTTTTAAGTTTTTTCGAGACAGGGTTTTTCTGTGTAGCCCTGGATGTCCTGGAACTCACTTTGTAGACCAGGCTGGCCTCGAACTCAGAAATCAACCTGCCTCTGCCTCCCGAGTGCTGGGAATTAAAGGCATGCACCACCACGCCCGGTTTTGATGCTATCTTTTAAAGAAAATATTTTATCATTTTTCACTTTGTTGAATTTAGAATCTTCATTTTTTTCCATTTCTAATAACATACAAAATTCACTGGCCTCATTATAACATGATCACATATAAATATCATGTTTCCAGTTCAAATTCACTCCCACTATTTATATTATTATCCTTTAATGATTAGTAACTTTTTGCCTTATTTTAAAAATATTTTTCTGCCCAAAGTCATGTTAATATTTTTTTCTCTGCAAAACTGATTTCTCATTTCCTCTTTTCTTCCCTCCCTCCCTTCATTTCCTCCCTCTCCCTCTCTCTCTTCCTCCCTGCCTTCCTTCCTCCTTCCCTCCTTTCCTCTCCTCTATTTCTTTCTCTTCCTGTGCTAGATATTGAACCTAGGGCCTCCATCTCGGTCCACCCCATGGCTGAGCTATGTTTCTAGCTCTTCTACATTGGATTTCTTCTTTCAAGTTAATTCAGCCACATCAATAAAAACTCAAATGTTATAAAATGGTGAAAGGTGCATATGAAGGTTCATTTCCTTTCATATTAAAAAAATAAATGGTCTATGACCATTTATTGAACATGCTGTCTCCTCTCTATTGTTCTCTGGTGCCAGTTTCGTCATAAATTATGTTTTCAAATATGTCTGCTTTTAGTGTTATAGTAATTTTGGACTCCTAGAGTCAGTTGAGCATAATGGAAAGAATGTCCCAGGCTGGGAAGCAGTATGTGTCCAGGGGTGAGCTGAGTACCTGCAGATCACCAGGGAGTAAAGAAAAGCTGGAGCAGTTGGAGCACAGAGCATTGGTTTGCAAGGTGTCCATCAGAGCCAGAATACGCATCCTACAATATGCTAAGAGCAACAGGAAACCACAGAAGCACTTTAAGCATATGGATAACTTAATCAGCTTGGCATGTGCAAAAGCTTACTGAGGCTACAATGTAAAGAGGAGACCAAAGGGGAATAGAGTAGCTAGAAGTGGCCTGCTAGAAGGCTGACTGAGCTGTTCAGGGGAAAGATGTGGGTGGCTTACGTCATAGCAGGTTTTTTTGCCCTAGATCTCTGGCCCATCTAGTGTTAGGATCTTGGATTCCTTCTCATGGAGTGGACCTTAAATCTAATCAGATGTTGATTGGTTAGTACCACAAGCTTTGTGGCTCCATTTAGATCATCTATTGAAACTAGCATATCTTGCAGGCAGATCACCTTTGTAAATCAAAGGGTTTATATGTGGGTTGGTGTTTACCTTCTTCTTGCAGCAGGCAGAGCACCTTCCAGTACTGGTCAGTCAGTGGGGTAAAGACTCTAAGGAGGCACCAGCTCAACCTCTCCATGTTCAGTGAGCTGTGTATGTGTTGTCAGCAGTAGAGCCTTACCATAAGTGTGTGAAGAGCAGTAGCCTGGGCTCTTTAGGGTTTCCCATGAGGCACCTCTTGCCAATAACTCAGTAGGTTGCAATACATTCCTGAGACTTCATTTGGTTATGATAGAGATCCTATTGGGGCTCCATCTTCCCTGTTATTTACTGATTCCATTTAGATCACCTACATATATGTACATATTTAAGGAAGCTTCTACTGTATTAGTTTCCATAAAAAGCCTCAAATGGCCCTTAGTTTTAGCTACCCCTCCCTGTATAATTTCCCTCACCACCCTCTTCCTTCCCCATTTGGTCCTCTCAATCAGTCCCCCTCCCCTTCTGATACATAACTATCTATTCTATTTCCCCTTCCTGGAGTTGTCCAGTCCACTTCTAGTCCTTTACTCTCTATATGACCTTTGTGGATTAGAACCAGCTTGTTGAAGACTTAACAGCCAATATTCATGTATAAGCAAATATATACCACGTTTATTTTGGGGGAGTCTCACTCAAGATGCCTTTTTCTAGCTCTACTCATTTACCTGTGAATTTAATAATTTAATTTTTAATAGCTGAAGAATATTTTATTGTGTAAAAAAATCACATTTATTTTAATCCATTCATCTACTGATATACTACCATTTCCTATTTCAGACTATCATAAAAAGAGCAGCAATGAACATTAACCATGTTAATTAACAAGTGTCTCTGTAGTGGGATGTCATGTCCTTTAGGTATATGCCCAAGAGTGGTGTAGCTGGATCTTGAGGTAAATCTCTTCCCAGCTTTCTGAAAAAGCCACCACGCTGACATCCATCGTGGTTGTTCAAGTTTGCACTCCTACCAGCAACCAAGCTGAAAATCTTCCTTTCAAGGTCTGTAAAGAGTCGTGTTGGCCTATACATGGAACAACAATATGAACTAACCAGAACCCCCAGAGCTCGTGTCTCTAGCTGCATATGTAGCAGAAGACGGCCTATTCCACCATTACTGGGAAGAGAGGCCCCTTGGTCTAGCAAACTTTCTATGCCCCAAATCAGGGGAATGCCAGGGCCAAGAACTGGGAGTGGGTGGGTAGAGGAGCAGGGCGGGGGGAAGGGTATAGGGGACTTATGGGATAGCACTTGAAATGTAAATGAAGAAAATATCTAACAATAATAATAATAATAAAAGAATTGTGTTTGAATTTTGATGGGGATTGCATTGTATCTATAGATTGCTTTTGGTGGGATGGTCATTTTTACTAGATTAATTTTACTGATCCATGAGTTCAGGGGGTCTTTATATCTTCCGATGTCTTCTTCAATGTCTTAATTTTTTAATATACAAATCTTTCACTTACTTGATTACAGTTAGCTCAAGATATTTTATGTCTTTTGAGGCTACTGTGAAAGATATTGTTTCCCTGATTCCTTTCTCAGGCCACTTGTCATTTGCACATTGGAAGGCTACTGCTTTTTGTGAGTTAAGTTTGTATCCTGTTACTCAGCTGAAAGTGTTACTCTTCTGAAAGTGTTCCTCTAGGAGTTTTCTGGAGGGATTTTTAGGGTCACTTATGTGCACTATTATTTCATCTACAAATAAAGATCCTTTGACTTCTTTTCTTCCTATTGGTACACCCTTGGTCTTTTTCAGTTGTCTTATTGCTCTATTTAACTTCAAAAATTATGCACGGAGAGAGTGACAACATTGTCTTGTTGATGATTTTAGTGGAAATGCTTTGAGTTTCTCTCCATTTAGGATGGTGTTGGCTTTGAGATTACTGTAGTTTACCTAGTATGTTGAGATACGTCACTTGTACCCTTAATCTCTCCAGGACTTTTACCATAAAAGGATGTTAGATTTTGTCAAAGGCCTTTGTTTATATGATATATTAGAGGTATGGATTTATGTATGTTGAATGATCTCTGCATCTCTGGGATGAAGCCTACTTGATCATGGAAGATGATTTTTTTTATGTGTTCCTTTATTCAGTTCTCATGTATTTTATTGAGAATTGTGGATTTATGTTCATAAAGAAAATTGGTCTGTGTAGCGGGAAATATTTAAAAAGCAAATCCGTGCTGCAGCTGGCAAGGCACTGGCAGGGCACTGGCAAGGCACTGGCAGACAGGCCCACCTGTTCTCAGTCTGGCAGAATCTCTGACCCAGAGCTCTGAAATCTCTCCACCTGGCTCATTAAGTTCCCATGGCGGGATGCTGCCATGCCAGCCCCACACTTCCAAATTCCCAAAACTAGTTGAGATGCACTTCTTGCAAAGCCACTCTTTGTCGCCTTACCTTTCTCTCTGGAACCCGGTCGAGTTGCTGCATGAAGGAAAATACTACACAAACTTAGTTTCGAATCAACAGGAAACACAATCCCTTGGTGCAGCAACTTGTATTCTAATTTGTAAACTATTCTAAGTTACAAAGCCTCCAGTAGTGGATCTTCCGCCTGAACCGGGCTGGGGGGTGGGGCAGGAGGCGGGTGGGGCAGGAGGGGAGCTCCACTACTTATGTTGTGTCCTCCATCAACTCTCCAATCCAAAAAGCCTATTCTCTGACCCAGAAATCCCACCTACTCACCCAGTGATTGGTAGTTGAAATTTTTATTCACTAGGGGAAGGTTCACCTGAAGTCACCTGAGTATGTGAGTCACTCATCATCTCAGGCAGTCCCTCTTGGGGAAGCGGAATTAGCATCAAAATACAAACAGCACCAGGGCAATCCACTACAGGTCTGTAATTGTCTACTATAATTGTCTTATACTGTAATGCTACATTGCTTTGAAAAGACACCATGACTAAGACAACTCTTATAAGAGAGAGAATTTAAATCAAGTCTTGCTTACAGTTTCAGAAGTTTAGACCATTATTATCATGGCAGAGTCATGCTGTGAGGATGGCTGCACTCATACCACTGGAGTATTAGATGAGATCTATATCCAGATCCTCATTCAGAAAGAGAGTGAGAAAGAGAGAGAGAGAGAGAGAGAGAGAGAGAGAGAGAGAGAGAGAGAGAGAAAGAGAGAGAGAGAGAAACAGAGACATATAGACAGAGAGACAAAGAGACAGAGACAGAGACCAGGCCTGGTGTGGGCTTTTAAAACCCTAAAGTCTGTCCTTAGTGACACACTTTCTCTAACAAGGCCACACTTCCTCTGACAAGACCACACCTCCTAATCCGTCCAGTTTTTCTCAAACAGTTCCAATCCTGTTACAGTAGCCAATTAATCTCTACTCAAATTGACCCTGCAGTGGTGGCCCACGTTCCTCACTACCTACCCCAATGTTCTGTGTTCCCAAATGAAAGGCACACACACTCAACCTTATATTTTAATATGCCTTAAACAACTCAATGGCTGAGCCACTCTCAAACCTCCAATATTCCTGAGTTATTACTTACTAAAATCTATATTCCATCTTTGTTACTCTAGACCCAGTCAGGGCCGGGGTGGGGGGGCGGTCCTGGGGCTGCTCTACCCCAGCTCTTACATGTTGACTCTTTCTCTGTTCTGCACTTCTCAAGCCTGGCTTTTACTCCTTTCCCTGCATGGCAGTTCTCCTTTCTTCCCCTGCCCCTCAATCCCTTCCCCAGGAATCCTAAGAGTCCTGCTTCTGTCTCTCTGCCCAGCCATTGGCCACCAGCAACTCTACTTAATGATTACAACCAACTGGGCCCCAGGACCCTCAGCATCTTATGTGCAGATGTGCAGATTTCTGTGTAATTTTGAGGACCAAATTAACATAAGTAGCATTAGACCAAATCCACAACACACTCCCTGGTAATTAAGCATTCAAATATATGAACCTATTGGTCCATTCTTATTCAAACCACTACAGTAATTATCTTTCTTTGATGAGTTTTATATGATTTAGGTATTACAGTAACTGTGGCCTTGCAAAAAGAATTGGGCAATGTTTATTCTATTTCTATTCTGTAGAATAATAAGAGTACTTGTATTAATTCTTCTTTGAAAATCTGATAAAATTCTGTGCTAAAACCATCTGATCCTCAACTTTTATTGGTAGAAAGACTTTTATTTACTGCTGGTATTTCACTATGGATTATAGGTCTGTTCAAATTGCGTATCTGATCCTGACTTAACTTTGGTATGTGGTATATATCAAGAAAATTATCCATTTCTTTTAGATTTTATAATTTGGTAGAGCACAGGTTTTTAAAAGTATGACTTAATTTTCTGGTATTCTGATATTTGTTGTAATGTCCTCTTTTGTCTTTAATTTTGTTAACTGGATCTTCTCTTTCCATCTTTTAGTTAATTTGACTAAGGGTTTGTCAATCTTATTGTTTTTTTTCCTTCAAAGACCAACACTATGTTACTCTGTTCTTTTGTTTGTTCTCATTTCAATTTTGTTGATTTCAGTTCTGAATTTGATTTTTTTGCCATCTATTTAGATTTAGTTCTTTTTATTTTAGAGCTTTCAATTTTGCTGTTAAGTTACTAATTTGTAATTTATTTTTAAACGTAGCCTCTTAGCTCTATGAACTTGCCTCTTAAAACCATTATCATTGTGTCCCATAGGTTTAGGCATGCTGCGACTTCATTTTCATTCAATTCTAAAGTTTTTAATTTCTTTCTTAATTTCTATCTTGACCACTTATTCACTCAGCAGCAAGTTGTTCAGTTTCCATGAGTTTGCAGGTTTCTGTTATTTCTGTTGTTGAGATCAAGCTTTAATCCATGGTGGTCTGATAGGATGCATGGCTCTTTCAATTTTCTCCTACCTGTTGAGGCTTGCTTTATGTCCAAGTAGCTGGTCAATTTTGGACAAAGACCTATAAATCTCTGAGAAGAAGGTATGTTCATTTGTGTTTGGGTGGAATGTTCTATAAATATGTTAGGTCTGTTTGGTTTATAACATCAGTTAGCTCCAGAATTTTAGTGTTTAGCTTTTGTCTGAATGACCTGTATGTTGGGTATTGAAGACACTGTATGAGGGTCAATATGTCATTTTAGCTATAGTACTGTTTTTCCTATGAACTTTATGCCCTTGAGCTTGGTGCACAGATGTTTAGAACTGTAATTATTCTTTTGGTGGATTTTTTCTTTTTATGAATATATAGTTTTCTTCCCTATCTCTTTAGATTAATTTTGGTTTGAAGTATTTTTGTCAGATATTAAAATGGTTCTATCAACTTTTGTCTTGGGTTCGGTTTGCTTCAAATATTTTGTTCCATCCATCTTTTTACTTTGGGATGATGCCATACTTGATGTTACAGTATGTTTCTTGGATGGTGCAGATGAATCCATCCCATTTTTCCATCTTTTCTGTTAGTCTATGACTTTTTATTGGGGGATTTAGACCATTAATTTTGAGAGTTATCAATGAGCAGTGTTTGTTGATTCCTGTTGTTCTGTAGAGGTGGTGGTAGTGTTCCCCCACCTCTTTTACTTTGCAGGTCTGAGATTATCTATTTCTTGTGTTTTCTTGGGTGTGCTTGAAGTTTTCCTTTTATTGCCTTCTCTAGAACCGGATTTATAGATAGATAGACCTTAAATTTAATTTTATTATGGAATATCTTTCTTTCTCCAACTATTGTGATCAAAACTTTTACAGGGTATATAGTCTGAGCTGCCATCCATGGTCTCTTAGAGTTTGTAAAACTTTCTTCTTGGCCCTTCTGGCTTTTAGATTTCCATTGAAAAGTCAGGTGTTATTATAATAGGTTTGCCTTTATGTATTATTTGGGCTTTTTCCCTTGTAGCTTTTAATATTATTTCTTTTTTTTTTTTGCATTTAGTGTTTTGATTATTTTGTGTCATTGGGAATTATTTTTCTGTTCCAGTCTATTTGGTGTTCTGTATGCTTCTTGTATATTGATAGACACCTCCTTATTTAGGTTGGATGAATTTTGCTCTATAATTTTATTGAAACTATTTTCAGATCAGTGGTGTTCTTCTTCATATATATATATATATATATATATATATATATATATATATATTTTTATATATATATATATAAAAAAAACACACACACATATATATGTATGTATGTATATATATATATATATATATATATATATATATATATATATATATGATCTTTTTCATAGTTTTCTAGATTTGTGATTGTGAGCTGCCATGTGGCTGTTGGCAATCAAACTCAGGTTATCTGCTGGAATAGTCAGTGCTCTAGTGTCTTAATTGCTAGCCCTGCTTTTACTTTTTGACTGTTGTGACTAATGCTACTATGTATGTCAGCTTATAAATACATCTCCAAGTCCTTGCTTTAAGTGTGTGTGTGTGTGTGTGTGTGTGTGTGTGTGTGTGTGTGTGCATGTGTGTGTAAGGCATTGCATGTGTGTGAAAGTTAAAGGAAATCCTTTGGAGTCATGTATCTCTATCATAGGTTCTGGAAATCAATCTCAGGTTACTAAGTTTGTACAAGTTCATTTACCCAGTGAACCATCTCACAGGCCTAGAGTAGCTATGTCTTAGCAAGGATAAGTATCAAATGGAACCTTACATATAAGCATTACTTACTGATAAATAATCCATCCATTTTACTTGTAGGTACTTACTGAGGAGAAATGAATCATATCCTTCCAAAGGACTCACATGCTTCGGGCAGGAATAGTCAGTGTCTTGTTTGTGGTAAGGGTTGGTTGTGCTGTTGGTGTAGATTACTGTTGAAACTCATATAAATGTACTATACTAGATACCTTTCTGCTTGTGACTAAAGTATTTGGCTAAAATAAGTCAAAGAAGAATTATTTATCCTGGCTCCATGTTTTAGAAGGTGTAATCCACAATAGTTTGGCCCTGAACCACTGGTTCTGGATTTAGGCAGTCATTGCAGCCAGAGACTGTGGTAAAGAAAATTCTTCACCTTTTTTGGAACAAGAAGCAAAGAACAAGACAGGAACTTCAGTCCAGGTATAACCCCCAATCTACTTCCACCATACCTCTAAAATTCCATAAACTCCCAAAATAGCACCGCCCTCCCGAGACCCAAGTGTTCAAACACATGGTGCCTGTGGGCAACGCTTCAAACTCAAACCACAACACATACATTTTTCAATAGCTCCATCTCATTATATGTAAATTATGGCCTGATAATATTTTTTAAGAGTAAGTTTTCTTAGTAACAGAGACTATTATTACAATAATCTCACACTAAGTCCCCACCATCTGCCTATGTCCAACAGGTTAACTTTTTGTACTAAAGAATAAAGTATTTCTACACTCACTTTCCTTTAGTCATGAGCCACAAAGATTTTCCATAATGTTTCCTGAACACTTCAAATAGACTGAAAATCAAACAAGGTATAGTTAAAACATCTGCCCTAAAGTACAGAAAAGAAATTATTTTATAGCATTATTTATAATGCCCCCTAGGTAAAATTAAAACTTCAAAGTTACTTCATTTGTATTTCAAATTTGCCTTGAATTGGATGTCTATTTAAACAGAAAGCCAGAAAGAGAGATGTTCCTAGGTCCAGCTTCTCATTGATGGGACTGAAGAAAGCTGCCCACCATATCCTCCTTTCAAAGTTCAGCAATATACTCTGCTTGTAGTTTTGCCTGAGTCAAGCATATGCGCCCAAAAGGAAGGTTTCTTTACAAATCACAATTATTATTCATTAAAACATTATTTAAAAGAATACATAGCATTTTGAAACTGTTATTTCAATTTGTGTTAAATTTCAGCATCAAAAGCTTAAGATACTTTTGAATGTGTGTGTGTGTGTGTGTGTGTGTGTGTGTGTGTGTGTGTGTGTGCACATGTGCTCGTGTGCGTATTAGCTGCCAAGGACATGATCTGAGTCAAATACTGGAATACTGAATTTAATGTCCTAATCTCAGGCTTGAGATTATAAAGAAAATATTCTTTGTTGTTTTATATTTTCATAAGAAAAGAACCTTTCATCAAAAGGATTAGCGTACACCAAGAAACAAGGCCAGAGAGCAGCGAATTCTTCAGCAGGCCAGCATCAGGATTATGTCCTTATGACCCCCATCTGAGTATCTATTGAGATGTAATTGTTGGTTTGTCTTGTAGAGAGCTATAAATAATCACACAGTTTATATAGAGGCATTTTCAGATGAATTCAACACTTCAGAAGGAAAACTTGGCAATTTTTAAATACGTAAAATTTAAGATTATAAAAAATATTTTTTCTTTTCCTCAAGCAGTTCAATAAAAGCCACTGACAAACCACACTTTTCTTGGTATGCAAACCAGTGTGATCTCTAAGTCTTTTGACTGTCCAATTTCAGAATACAAAAACAGGAGACTTGGGCTTGTATTTCCAAAAGCTCCTCACCTACAATTGCATGATTGGGTGAAAGGTTGTTAACCACAATCCCTGTCTTCAAAATCTATCCTCTACTTCTCTATCACGGAGTCTTGGGTGCCAAGATAAAACAGCCTGGCAAGAGGAACTTAAGGGAGAAAGGGTGTGCTTTGGGTCATGGTTCAAGAATTCATCATGGCAGAGAAGTCGTGAGAGCAAGGGCTCAAGGCATCTGATCACACTGTGTCCAAACCCAAAGGAAGACAAATGCAGGCACTCTGCATACTTTACCTGTGTCTTCCCACTGCCAATTAACAAGTAACTTAATCACTTACAGGCAGGTGTGCCTCAAGGCTTGTTTCCAAGGTGTTTCTAGAGCCTGTCAAGTCTGACAAGTTTTACTAGGACAGTGCTCCTTAGTATCCTTCATTAGAAAGAAAGAAAGAAAGAAAGAAAGAAAGAAAGAAAGAAAGAAAGAAAGAAAGAAAGAAAGAAAGAAAGAAAAGTGGAATAAGCTACTCTTGCTCCAGAAAGATCACTTGCAACCACTCTTAGAATCCAGAAGTCAGAAGTCATACAAGGAAGGCAAACACTATGATATCAGTGTCAGCTACTCTTCCTCTGTGTGCTGTGTTAGGGAGGGAAAAACTGTAGCTAAATTAAATAAGGCCATGGCATAAAGAAACTTCAAAAATAAATATAAGAATAAACCAAAAGTTAAAAAAATCTATAATCAATAAGAGTGGATAGATATGTATGGCAGAATTCTTAGATAAAACTGCATTTTCAACCATTTTTAAAATGCTTCCCACTTGGCAGAACCCCAAATGGGCTTTGCCAAGCACTTTTCTCTGCACTTTTTAAGTGCATATGTATTTCAAGGAAAATTTAATCCATATGTTCTTCTCTCATTTACACAATTTATCAAAATGTTGCTTTGAATGAGCCATTTAATGTCTAAGAAAACTAAAGAGCACTCCTTTCCCTCCCAAATGAGATTTTAACTTTTTTTTCTTCCTGAATTAAAAATGTGTTCTAAACTGCATAGAAAAGTAATTGAAAAATAGTCAATTCTGTTTTAATATTCAGAGCCAAATAATATCTAATAAAATGCAAACTAATAGAAAAGCACAGATTCCCTTCTGCTACTGTTCCCGACCAACTCTCATGGTTCCAAGAAGCCAAGGACTGTCTGAATTAAAGATACCATAGAAATAACTTTTTTTTCTGTCACTTTAGAGAAACTGAATCTGAACAAAGTTGAATAGGCATACATCACAAAACAAGGATTAGCAGTGGAGCAAAAATATTTGTCCAGTTAAGTGAGTTCTTTCGTTTGTTTGTTTGTTTTTTATCTCAATTAGAATCTTATGCTGTAATATATTAGTGTTTTAGAGTAATAGGAGATTATGAAAACACAGTGCAGATTATCCTGTATGAAGTGTGCCCTCTGCTTTCTCCAGACAAATGTTAGGAACACTGACAGGCTTCAAGTGAGAAATTCAACATCCAGTGCTGCTACTGAAAATTTCAGTCGTTGAATTCACCAAGTGACTCTAATACAGATCCTTTATTTTCCCCAGAAGAGTCAGAAATGCACCTGCTTAATGTGTGTGTGTGCTACAGATATATGTGCGCTATTGTAGGTGTGTAACATCAGAGGATGTTACACTTTCCAGAACTTAAAGAAGTCAGTTCTGTCCTTTCATTCTGGGTCCCAAAGGTTCAATTCAGATCCCCAGACTTGGGTGGCAAGCTCGCCTAGCCACCGAGAAGTCATCTCATTGGTTACCACTCTTTTACATATCCAGCAACATCAGACACTCTTACCAAGGACAAGGAACAGGGAATTACGTGGACTGCACCTCAACAGATAAGGACACTCACCCTCTCTTGCTTGCCTTCTTCCCACAGAGGGTGTCCCTGTGGTCTGCACACAAACCTGGTCGTGGGTGAACATCTGAGAGTTAGTGATGAATCCATCCTGGCACAGCCATAGTCTGCTCTGGGCTTGGTGTCTGTTACCAGTGTCTTCAGATACCTCAGTTTCTCCAGATGGAGACCTGGGAAAAGGATAGCTTGCTTCTCCAGGGAACTAAAAAGAATGGGTTTCTCAGGCTCATGTCACAAAGGCGTTTGAAACTATATATCAAAGATTGGTGAAAAGATCTCCTTAGGTTTCTATATCATTATGGCTTCTCAGTGTTTAGGTGGGAGTGCTGTCTTATACAAAGCAGTGACTACCAGAAGCTTCCCATTCTTTCAATGTAATGGAAGAGAGCAAGCATGCCATAAGAATGTGCATATCACATGCAAGCAATAATGAAAAAATCCTACATTCTGTGGAGGGAGGAACCAAGTGGATGCAGTGTGGTTGGACCAACTGCTTGCTAGTTGTTTAGTTTTGGGAGGTTTCCTTGATCTGTCTCACAGGATGCTTTTAATGGCATGTTCCCTTGCCCTGCTGCATAAGGATCCTTGAAACAATTTGTGTAAAGCACTTAAGGTAACGTCTGCATAGAACGGGAACTCAATGAAAATAATTGTGATTAACTCTCACTTTTTTTTTCTTTATTTTACTCATACCAGGAAACTGGCTAAGTTTCTAGGACTTATAGCCAGCAGAGAAAGAAAAAAAGAAAGAAAGAAAGAAAGAAAGAAAGAAAGAAAGAAAGAAAGAAAGAAAGAAAGAAAGAAAGAAAGAGAGAAAGGAAGGGAGAAAGGAAGGAAGGAAGGAAGGAAGGAAGAAAGAAAGAAAGAAAGAAAGAAAGAAAGAAAGAAAGAAAGAAAGAAGGGAGGGAGGGAGGGAGGGAGGGAGGGAGGGAGAGAGGGAGGGAGGGAGGGAAAGAGGGAGGGAGGGAAGGAGGGAGGGAAGAAAGAAAGAAAGAAAGAAAGAAAGAAAGAAAGAAAGAAAGAAAGAAAGTGTTATTTAAAACTAACAGAGAGATCTGACTCTAAGCAGGTAAAAGAAACTGCAAATCAGTAAACTGTGATTCTAAATCCAACCATGTGTTCAAAGTACAAAGCAAGTCTGACTTGATGCAATCACAGCAGGTATCCACATCACTCAGTGTGCAACTTCTAATAGCTGGACACTCTCTTTCTATCCTGATCTCCAGTTGTCAAAATGAGCTAACTAATCCAGCTTACTCATTACAGAATATGCAACGATACTGAAGTATCACGTGGTAGTCTGTAAATATGTTCAGCCATCATGTATCAATTTAAAAGAAAATTATCTTTAAAACAGAAACAAGATTTCTAAATAAAGTAACATACTCAAAGATTAGACAGTCATTGTAACCCAGAGCAAAATTCTCATTGCCCTCAGAAGTTGCCAAACCAGAAACGGTTATGTCAGCAAAGAGCTGGGCAACGTGCTATCTATGGGGCACATGTGAGGCCTAGTTCTGATTCGCTTTGTCTTGGTGACTGAAGAGGATGATATAGTGAAAAGAACGCAATTGTTGTCTAAGTGTCATTACCAGGGAAAGTGGGGTCCCTGCTCAGCGTTCTTAGGCCCATCAATAAGATGGTTTAAGATCGACTCAGAAGAACACTCAAGGACAATTTTATTAGTGTTCAAAAGAGAAATCACAGGGCAGGAAACCTGTAAGTCTTGGCAAACATCCAGGGAAGGAGGATGGAAAAGAGGGAGAGAGAAAGCCGTGGCTTTGTGAGGTAGTCATGGAAGTTTAGCAATCAGCCATGTGGCTAAAGGGAATAGGGCTTCACAGAAAAACTGGGGAGATCCCAAAGTACCAGAGAAAACGTGCTCAGACTGACCACCATCCAACAGGAAAAGACAGAAAAGAAGAAAAAGGAAAGTCATATTTCTCTGAATCAGGACCCAGAAAAGCTGAGAGACTTATGAAGCCTCGGGGTGGCTTGGTCATGACTGGGCAGAGAATATGGACTCTGTGGGAGCAGAGGGGAACATGTATTGTCTTCTTAAGGGGATCGTGATTCTCCCTACCTCTTTAGCATGGAGTGAGAGAAATGTGACTTTCTGAGTGATTAATCTCTTTGCCGGATGATTGGCCGGTCTAACTGGATTAACTTGTACATTTCTGTGTAGTTTGGAATGTCAGTCTCCACCTAAGCCAGAGGTAGATTCCACTCTCTTGGCCAGGAAAACCAGGCCTTAATCAGCCCCAGCAGAAGACTGATGAGGGCTGTAATCACATCACTCTGAAGATGACATTCTGTTTCCGGGCTTGCAAAATGAAGTTAGATTTGGTGATTATAAATGTACCTACCTTCTGGGATTGTAACTTCCATGGAGGGCTTACCTTGCACGCTCAATTCCCTAAGTTTGATCTCTACTGCTGCTAAGTGGGAAAAACTGAACTAACATCTTATGGACCTATCATGACCTAGAACAGTGAGATCAGTTCTAACACCCTCATCCCTGTCCTGTAATAAGTGGTATGAAAAGTGTCATGGGTAACATAAGCTTTATGGTAGAATCAGATTCCTATAATGTGTTCTACAATGTGCCTACAGTGGTTCAGTGGTTAGAAAGTTAACAGTTATGAATCTGAATTGTCTCCATCATAATGTCAGGACCATTTTCTGTTTCATAGCTTTGCATAAAAGTTAAATGAGAGCATTTGCTTCCTTCATGGTAGGAGCTCAGTACAAATGGCGCCATTATCAAGATGGCAGAAGAGGGCAAAATGGATTCAGACATTGGATTGAAGGCTTTGTACATCAAGGGAACATCAGTTGGCACGTACATAATACTTTCCAACCAAATTGCTCTACAGCTGGAGTTATAGGCAGTTGTGATCTGGGCTGTGCGTGATGGGAACTGAACCCAGGTCCTCTGTAAGAGCTCCAGTGTCCTTAACTGCTGGGCCATCTCCTCAGTTCCTAGCTCACATTTCTGATTTTTTTCTATTGTTTTAACATGAAACATTTGATTTACTCACCAACTTGAGGCAGGCTGTATACCTCAGGCCCCATCACCTGTCAGGTGTCAGTAAATATAAAAGCAGTATATCATTTGTTGACTGAACTAATAAAGTTGATTCCTTGAGTCAGGCTTTGTCAGAGACTTCCAATGATTAGAGTTCAATTCCATCACATGCTAGACCACAACTGCCTGTAACTCCAGCTCTAGAAAATCTAATGCCTTTCCTGACCTCTGCAGGCTACTGCATGCACAAGTACATATACTCAGATGAACACACACAAAATAAAATAAGTGTTTTTAACATGAGGAATACACAAGAACATGCCCAAAGAAGGTATGCACAGCCATAGAGAGAATTATCCTACATCAGAATATTTTCAGAGTTTCAAAATTCCTGTTAAGGGTTCTTATCATTCACACTAGAAGCAAGCAAGAATATTGCAATCCAGGCAGTAGCTCCAGTAGCTACTATCCCGAACTGTCCAGCAGCTTTATCCCAATGGCCATCTCCAAAGATAAGTAGATCTTGGAAAGAGTATGCTAGCTGAGATCCATGGTTAGAACAGCCTTCAGGGCTGCTGAATTCAATCTCCCAGTGATAGAGGATGTGAGAAACCAATGGACCAGGCTTTCACCACAGGCTTTAAGGACTTTCTCTCCCTTACTTGTTTCCTATGATTTTAACCAACAAGTCTCTCTAAAACATACTTGAAATAATGTGCATTCATGAGTGATGGCGACCTCTCCCTTCATACTTTGTAGGGAGACTGAAGCTCTGAAGCTGCCAAGGACAGAGAACAGCCACTCTGGAAGGGGAAGCCTTGGATCTACCCTAGGGGGAAATTCTGGGAATCCCAGCCGGGGCATAAGGCCAAGCAAGGAAACTGCTCTCTCTATTTCTATCATTGTAGACTTTCTGTAGTCTTTTCCAAGCTTACATTCTCTTTAAAAATTTCTGGTACATAATAATTCTTTCTTACAACTTTTTCACAGTGCCTTCTGGATTTGGAGAATGTTGAGAAGTCCAGCTAGCTAAGAAATAAATTCAACATGATTACTTAACCAAACTTCCTGAATGGCCACGGTACAAATTCATATCCAATTCAAGAATGAACGGAGCATTGTCCTGTAAAATAGCATCATTTCCTGGCTTTAAGAAGGGGATGAGAGGATGCGCTGAATCTGGGCAGAATGTTTTGGTCAGGTCTTCAAGTTGAAACCTACAAGCCAAAACAAAAGAGAAGAAGAAATAAAAGCAGTGTGTGAGTTCAGCAAGCAGTTTGTGGGTAGAGCTAGTGTTCAAATGTCTCCATCTACCCCATGCACACCCTTTTCTCTTTGAGGACCTTGCCGCCTATCTTCATTTCAGTTTCGAGTCACGCATACTAGAACTGATCACTTTTCAGCCTCAATAAGTCCTTGTTAATTATTTTAACATTTCAGGTTTAGGAAACCCAAACCCAGTGTTTGCTAACTGCTCTTTTCCTTGATTTGTGTGCCCTCTTACGTTACAGGGGAAGTTGGGGCCATGTGGTTCTGATTCATTTTTACTTAACTCATGAAGACATTGTTTCATAAAGGTCATTTGATGTCCAAAGATTCTGCTCAAAGTTTTCTTCCTCAAACCATGGGGCCAGGAGAGCTGCACAGTCTATGACAGAAGGACATAATCATCAGGAGGCTTGGAATTTACTCTTCTTACCTCTCCTGCCCTGGCTTGCTTTCAGAAGAGTGAGCTACCTGGACAGAGATAACTGTTTCATGGAGGACTGAGAAACTGCATGGTAAATTGTCATTTTGGAGACTCAGGTCTTAAGACCCTTTATGAATTGACACCTAAAATAATCCTTGAAATGAAAGAATAAGATTTTGTTTGGTTTGTTTGGTATAGCAGTTCCCTTGTAAGAACCACAACTCAAAATTGAAAATGTACATGGTAATTAGATAGAATATGTTTCGCCCAAAAGTGTGTTTACATGGGAATGCTGTCTTCCTACTGTTCCCTTTTGAATAAAACTCACACTCAAAACTTTTAATCCATTTGCAGGACAGTGGAAAGACACCCAACACAGAGGAAACCCTTCTGTTTCCAGCACCAAGGCAGAACTTCTGTTGTTTTACTTTAGAACACAAAAGTCCAAAAGTTAAAGATCTTCTAAAGGAAATGGCCCAAGAGTTAGCATGTATTAGCAATTAATTTTTAAAATTAATTTATTTCCACTTTCTTTTCCTTTTCATAGCACACTGTCGCTTGCTGGAGTCTAGGTCCTCAGGTAGAAGTCCTGTCAGCTGTCCAAATCTCCAGAAAGCAAAACAAAATTCAAGAAACATTTTGACCACAATCAGAAAGCAAGTAGCTTATGAATCAAAATAACAGGACCTTACAGTAAACGAGTTTAAGTGAAATGATAACATTTGTTGGGTGGATACTCTGCAACAGCCAAGAGACACAGAAGTGGCCACAGGCTGCTGAAGAACTTGAACATTTTCCTCTCCCCTAAAAGGCTTATTTCCCAAAGAACTCAACCTCCCGCCCCCTGTGAGTGCATACATTCATGTGTGCACCTATCTGTCTGTCTGTCATGTCTACCAGTCTATCCAAACATATTCTAGTTATCATTTAATGTCCAGGGAGTAGTCTTGGCTCAGGCAAAGCACCCAATGAACACAACTCAAGAGCCATGAGTACAGACAGGTGGAGTCAGTAGACACTGGGTGTCCCATTCCTTGGCAGAATCATAGTTAGAATACAATATGGCTGGGTTAAAACATGTGTGTTGTAGGAGATAAAACTGTACCCTTATCTTCTGGTTTTTAACAAGGTTCTTATGAAAGTAGTCTTGTGAGAAGGGAATAGATTTTTTGTTACTAGCCGTACAGGCAAGTAAGTAACAGTCCTTACTATACCTGTGGCTCAGCACTAATGTCCCATGAGGATCTGCAGCAAATTGAGATCGGCCAACATCTCTCCTTCTGAGGATTGGAACCAATCCTACCTGGTTCTTGCCAAGTAGCCTTTAGGAACTATATAAACATTTCATTTGTGCCTCTACAAAGGGCATGTTACTAAGACCTGTTAAAATAATATCCAGTGCTTGCTGATGGAGTAGGATGAGGAAACCAGGAGAAGTAAACTCTCTTTATCTCATTTATATCGAAGAACAAACCAAAAATCCACAAATCCCTAAGATTCAACCTGGCAGGAGTTTACAGTAGAATAGATGAAACAGGAAATAAATGATGGACAGAGGGATGAATGTCACTGATTACCTCACAAACATGGTGATGATCAACCTTGGAGGCAGGAAGGAGAACATGGTTACAATGAGCAGTCTCCAAGGACAGGCTGAGTAAGGGAATTCCAGACCAAGAGAGCCACAGATAGGCTCTAATTACAATCAAGCCAAAGACTGTGAAAGCAAAGAATGTCTTCACATACATATCTCATTTTACACACTACAAAAGTGTCAAACCGAAAGAACCTGAAGTGCCCCCAACATTATATATATGTGTGTGTGTGTGTGTGTGTGTGTGTGTGTGTGTGTGTGTGTGATTCTAATGAAGCAAGTGAAAGATCTGTATGAAAAGAACTTCAAATCTCTGAAGAAAGAAATCAAAGAAGATCTCAGAAGATGGAAAGATCTCCCATATTCATGGATTGGCAGGATTAATATAGTAAAAATGGCCATATTGCTGAAAGCAATGTACAGATTCAATACATTCCCCTTCAAAATTCCAAATCAATTCTTCATAGAGGTAGAAAGAGCAATTTTCAAATTCATTTGGAATGTTGAAAAACTTAGGATATTGAAAACTATTCTCAACAATAAAGAAACTTCTGGGGGAATCACCATCCCTGACCTCAAGCTGTATTACAGAGCAATAGTGATAAAAAAAAAAAACACAAAAAAACAAAAACACTACATGGTATTTGTACAGAAAAAGACAGGAAGATCAATGGAATAGAATTGAAGACGTAAAAATGAACCCACACACATATGCTCACTTGATATTTGACAAAGAGCTTAAATCATCCAGTGGAAAGAAGATATTTTTAACAAATGGTGGTGGTTCAACTGGCAGTCAGCATGCAGAAAAATGCAAATTGACCCATTCTTATCTCCTTGTATAAAGCTCAAGTCCAAGTGGATCAAGGACCTCCACATAAAACCAGATAGACTGTGACGCATAGAGAAGAAAGTGGGGAAGAGCCTCAAACACATGGGCACAGGGAAAAATTCATGAACAGAACAGTTTCTTGTAATGTCACAGTTAACAAATGCCAAACCTGTCTCCAAAGTGAGGATTCCTCTGGAATCGTCTGTGGTTGGGAACCAAGAGATCTGCTCAGGGTCTTCATCTAGCATGGCTTAAGCTGTCCCTCCAGCTGGCTTTCTCAGTCCTTTTGTCGGTTTTCCTATTTCAGTGTGTCTGTCAGTTCCCTGTACCTTACATACAGCACAGGAGCTGGGAACCACTGTGTCTTAGGAGAAATGCAGCATTCTTTTGTGGGCCAACCAAAGAACAAAGCTCATAGACACAAATCAAAATCTCTAAGAACAAGAGACTTCTTGTATCTGACATGCATTGCCCTGTTTATAACTGTTTCTAGCCTAGACTCTCAGGCTTTACACGTGGTGGGTGGGATTTTGGTGACATCTTTCAGATGTGTTTCCTTCTGTGTTTTGGGTGATAGAAAAGCTGACTCCCCGAATTCCTCAGGGCTACTTTGTTCACCCTAAAAGAACTATACTGTATCAGGGTCACCCACACCCTGTGGTCACCTGCTCCCCAACCTTCACAGCTACACAATACCCTTCCAACTCTGCTTCTTTCCCTCCACAGCTGGGAGGACATGAACCCACCTTCTCCACAGGTCTGATGGCTGCACAGTCTGAACTTCCATAGTCATAGCTTTCAAACTGGCACAAGGGGGTCTTATATGAAAGAGTGAGCAAAATCAAGAAGCATAGTCTTGCATTTATTATATATCTTAACGTGGTTTGGAAAGCCTGATGTACTTGAACAGATGGATATTGGTGACTTTAAAGATAAAATTTTAATGAGAACGTGTCTGTTGCTGTATAGAGAAACTATCCCCAAGTTTATGGGTATAAAAGAGTAAGAAATATTTAATAACTGTTTCTGTGGCTCAGAAATTTGAGAGTAACCCAGAAGGGGGAGGAGGAATCCTGAGGTTACAGTGGCTGACTGGAGTCATGTTAAAAACTTCTTAATTTTTTTGTGTCTGCTGGTGGCTGGAATACCTGAGACTCTTCCAGACTATCTCCCAACACCTAATGCACACAGCAACATTAGGGTGCATGCAATTCTTACCTGGTAGCTCAGCTCCACCTCCTAAAGGCATGGACTAGGATATGAAGTCAGGCAGAAGCTAGTCATTCTTCTTAACCTAGCTTCAATAGGTCAAGATTTGGTAGATTTGTTAGGATTTGGTAGAACTATTCTAATTTGGTAGAACCAGGCTGGCTCAACTCTATCCTCCTGTGTTCAAGAAGGTGCCGAGAGGAATGGCTGTCACACTGTATAGAAAGGGTATGTTTTGTGCTGCAGGAGGTCCTGGTGCGCCTTGAAACATGGGAGCCCTCAGAGGAAGCTGGTGGAAGAAGCTGTATGCAGAGGCTGGAGAAAGGAAGAGACCCATCTGAGAAACACAATGATGTTCATCAGGGACCTGGGCAGGTGACAAGGAAACAAAGATGCAATATAGCACAGAGCATAGCAGCTAAGGATGCAGAGTTCCTGCCGGGCAGTGGTGACGCACGCCTTTAATCCCAGCACTTGGGAGGCAGAGGCAGGCGGATTTCTGAGTTCGAGGCCAGCCTGGTCTACAAAGTGAGTTCCAGAACAGCCAGGGCTACACAGAAAAACCCTGTCTCAGAAAATTAAACAAAAACAAAAAACTAAAGAGTGCAGACTTCCCAGAAGGAGGGGGAAAGCCCTATGAAGGAGCAGCGTGGGTCCAAATTAAGGCTGTGGTCAGCGCCTCACCCTGCATGGCCTTCATGAACTTCCTGTAGCACTACACCGATTGGTGGAGAAGCCGCTGATTGTCCTGACCACCCCCTCACCCCCCACCCTCCGCCCAGCACACTGTTTCCAGACAAACAGTCGAGTGGCTATCTTCCAATCTTCCAAACAAATCAACAAGAGGGCACGGGGTGAGTTGGTGCTATGTTCACAGGCGCCTTCAGTGGCTCCACAGGTCAAAAAGAATAATGTCCCCAGGTCAGATTTGCTGCTTCTTAGTACCAGTTAGCCTGGCTTATCCACAGCGGAGCCTCACATACACTGTATCTTACAAGATATGTTTATTCTAAGACGCCCTTACGCTACATTTACTTCTAAGTACATATCTAAGGTTTGTTTTTTTTTAAATATCTTCCTCTGTGGGAAAGAGGTCCGTCAGGACGTGTTACAAGAAAATGGAATGTTTATGTAAATCTTTTAGATAGAATTGAAGAAAAATAATCTTTCTGGTTAGAGAACATCATTGAAGGAGGTGAGGAGCTGACTTCTCAGAAGGGCTCTTAATTGCATTTATCAGAAAAAATTCCCTAAGTGTTTATCATGAACGCTGATTTCTTTCCAGGAGAAAGTTGGTTAAGAAGTAAGTTAAACACAGAAAGTTGGTTAAGAAGTATCTGTATCCCAGAGACAACGTGGGAATGCTTCCCCTGACCCCACCATCTATTTACCCTCCCTTACTAATACTCCAAGCCTCCTCCACAACAGCGTGGTTTTCTGCTCCCGGGTGCTAGTTAGCCTTCAACAGTGCCATTTCTTTCTCAGTGGTCTAAGCTAAGATCAAAAGTTCTTTTCTCACAGTCATAATCTTCTATGTATTACATGCTAGAGTTCTTTCATTATTCAAAGCTTGCTTTTGGTTCTTCTTTCTTGTGTGAATTGGCATGGGGTTTGAGTTTTGAATATATATATATATGGCATAGGCTGTCCTAGAACTCACTCTGTAAGACTAGCTGACCCTGGACTCAATAGCAATCCTTTTGCCTCTGTCTTATGAACCCAGGAACTGCAAATGTGTACCACCATGCCTGGCATCGTGTTGTTCTTAGCCCTTATTTTAACTGTAAGTGATTTTTAAACTTTTTCTTCTGTGTACACACACTAGTATTCAAAAGTTTTGGTAAGTGACTTCGAAGTCCTCTTGTCTTGTTGTTCTGTGGTGCTCAATACATGGCTTCTTCCTCATGGTTCATGGTGGATGCTTGGTCACCCGCCATCACATCTTCCTGGCAGTGGAAAGGCAGGGAAGAATGGCATAGCCCTTCTTCCTTATGGACATGTTTCAGAAACTCTCACAGCTTCTCTGCTCTCCTCACCTCAGTCTTTGCCAGGCTGCAGACAGCTGCCAGTGGTAAGGAAAACTGAAGGAGGTGATGTTTAAAATTCACGCCTTCTGCTTCCTAAGAGGACGGCAGAACGGATACTGAGGGTCGGCATGAAGTTTCCTTTGCTTGGTGTATTTCAGTGTCGGTCAGTGCTCACAGACCAGGAAACTCCTGTTCTTCTTTGAGTTGTTTTCTCATGCCCTAGCCTGTTTATTCCTACTGGTTTCTCAATAGGTCATTATGTAGTTCATTTTTAAATAATTTTTGTTCATTCTTTCCAATGTCATACATGTATATAATGTATTTTGAACATGTTCACCCTTACTATGCTTTCTTACCCCCTGTCTCTCACTGGAGCCCTTCTCCACAGTGTAGGTTTTTTTTTTTTAAATATATTATGGTGAAAAGCTAATTCTAAATTCTTGGTGATTTATATATAATATTAAAATGTTGATTATATGTGTTTACATATGATTTCTATATGATTACATATGATTAGGTGTGTATGCAGAATCAGCAATGGGGACTGCTTGAATCACCTCAGTTCTCAACTCTTTTTAATGTACCACAACCAATAAATTTTAAGGTCTATAGCCCACAAATGAACTGATGCATTACTATGTTACACACATTGTCAGACATGCACACCAATTAAACCTGGTGAGATAGCCAGAGAACATATCAAAGTTCGGGTGTTTTCTTTCCTCATTCTAGGGGACTTTCTGAGATAAACCCAGTCTAACTGCTGCCAGATACCTTGGTGAACTCTCTGGTTATCCTGCATAGCACTATTTCAACTCAGAATTCACCCAAAACCTAACAAGAAAGACCTGGACAAACTGCTAACAGTAAATGTTGTTACATTGTTATGTCTCACAGGGAAGGGGGAACAAAAAGAAAACAATTGTTGAAACTCCCACATTTGAGAATCTGACAAACAAATTAAATGTCTCGACAAAATGTCTACATTGAAAAACCCATTTGGGCTTTTTCACAACAGAGTGGGGTTTGCTAAAGAGTTCAATCTCTTCTTGTTTATGAACCCCTAATTTCCCCACTATTGGGTTTCACCAACGGCATAAACAAGGGACACCGCTGTTCTGCTCATTGTGGTCATGAATTACAGGGCCCCGAGAAGCAAGTGGAGGTACTTTGGAGTCTGGATTTCAATGTGCTGTGTGTGTAGTCTGTGCACTTGTATATTTTGTGTATGTTGACTAAAGCTTTTTCAAATGAATCCAGGGATGAATTTCTCAGGCCAGTCACACTGCATTTCCCTAAGGACAAAGCCCCAAACTGACAGATCTCATTTTGTGTTACAGAATAAAACCAAGCAATCAGGACCCTGCAGACCCCTGCACAGGGCTGCTCACCGATATCAATTACTTCACTAATTAGCCTGACAGAATGTACTATTCGTTTAGGTCTTTCATTGGCAGGGACAGTGAAGCAGTGAGGACCACAGGAAAAGGTGACCATGCCATCTTGGAATTGCCAGTGTACAAGATGTGGTCATTTGATCAGAGTCAGGCATGTACTCAAGGCCTTAGGGGGTAAAAATAAGTTTAGAGAAAGTTCAAATATGGCTTTTTGAGGAGTGGATCTGAAAGAACAGGCACCAGAGAGATTGTTAAGATGCAGAAGTCAAATTCCACACATTCTGACGAGTGAGTGTGGAGATGAAGACATCAATAAGACCACACGGAAATTCTCTGATGAGTTTAGGTTTTGAAACAATCTGTTTCAAAGGAAGGTCGTATAACCAAGGTTAAATTGTGAGAGGTATAAGAAAATTGTCAAAATCGTTAATGCCCTGATAGGCCAGTGCTTACGAAAGTGACTAAGGCAATAAGACTTGTCCAGCTTGTCTGTCTTCAGCCCTGATGCAAACGAGAGAGGGAACCTTACAGCTAGCGAAGATGGTTAATGCTGGCAGATGAGACAAGCTTTTTCTATCAGGGGGAATTATCTTCAAAACGTGAAAGGTAAGCAAGGCCAAAAGGGGATATAGTCTCTGGAGATGAGTGGGCTGCTGAAATGGAGCCTAATCTTCATTTCCAGAGGATTCTGAAAAAACCTGGTGGCATGAATCTGAGGTCCCTATTGAAACAAGTAGTTCTAGAGTCAGATGAGAAGACTCTGGACCAAACAGACTCTGGCTGATCCAAAATGCAAAGCCTGGGAGGGGAGCAGAGTCAGCACAAAGTCAACGAGAAGATACAATGTTATCTTGCAAAACTCTGGAGAGGACTGTTTGCTGGGTCCTGCGTGGATTTAAGAGCAAATTTTCACTAGTAGCATCTAGCACAGGTGTCCAGTCTTTTGACATCCTGACATGATGCTGTCATCTGCTCGTGCTGTGTGTCATATTCATAACTATCTTGGGATGTGCATAGTCCACCAGCCACAGGTTGGATACATTTAAATTATACATATGGGCTCTTCGGGGTGATAGACGAACAGCCGGCAGGCAAGCTCTGACCGGGTGCAGAACACCTGCAAAACAGTCCCTTTACAAATGTGACAAATGGCCTTTTAAGGTACGCCACTCTCCTTCTTTGTGAAAAAAAAAATGATTTATTTTCTAAGTACCTTTTAAGCATGCAAATATAACACTTCCTTGAATGCAACATGTAATTCATCATGAGACAATGTGTACATTTAAAAATCATTTTTGATTGAGAAAGACTATATTAAAGGTATAATTTATCCTAATTTTAAAGAACTAAATACTGGAATCTATCTTAGAACTGAAAAGAAACACATACATAAACACACACACATGTATGTATTTTGAAGATTGGAGTCAAACATTTTATGCACTTGCATTTTAATCATCTCAGTGCCATGAATAACTCCATAAACATCATTTCTAATGAACCAGGATCCAATTATAATTCATGTAATTATTTCCTTATTGTTCTAAACGTTTAAGTTGGTTTTCTTATAATTTTAAGTTTTATTTTCCAGAAATCCTCTTCTGACCTTCCCTTTGCCTTCCTACACTACACTTCTGTAAACAGAATTATTGAACAAAAAGATATACATGTTGAGAAGATTCTAATACACAATACCAAATTGCTTCTCGGAAATTCTGCACTAACTCACCCGCGTCCTATTCTCTGAACAAGGACCTACCTGTCAGCCACTCAAACAATCTGATCCGTTTTTGTGTCTAGTTTCTGGTGGGGTGGGAGTATCTGTTCCCTTTCTATGTGACTTGGATTTCACGAACTGCGGTGAGTTCATTACAGGATCGGGAAGAAATCGCCACCTTTACGACAGTATCAGGGAGGAGTCTCAATCCTTGCTTCCCGTGTCAATCAGTTCTTTTAATAGGTTACTCAATTTTCTACCAAAACTCTATTGCTTTTTCTTGTTTATTGTCGTCTCATCTTTACAGCCATCTGACCCATGTGGGTCTTATTTGTTCACATTTGCACAATAAGCATCTTGTGTTGTATTCTATGTATGGCATCGTCCTTAAGGCTTACCTTATAGAATGTGTGCATTTTCCACTGGAGGGTTTAAAAACTTGCTCCTGCGGGTCTGTTTGTTGTTGACAGTGCTGAGCCTTTGTGGCTGCTGTTGTTCTAAATAACATTTTGGTGTGTGGTCTGTATGTACCTGTCTTCTGCCCTGTGCTTGGGTTTTGATTGTTTTTATCTTATAGGGTTATTTACAACATAGACGTTCTATTCCTTTAAAAGCTTTGCTGATGGTTGCTGCTAAGTTACCAAATCACATGGGAAACTATATCTTATAAAATATCAAGTCCATGCATGAAGTAATTCCTTTGCTTTTCACTATGTGAGACTAGAAATTCAGCACATTTTCAGTCTCCCCCCCCCAACCCCCACACACCATTCACCATATTTGCTCTCTCGTCTTTCTTAATATTATCTGGAATCTAAATCTGGGGTAATTTCTACCAAATTGTTACTTTTCCATTTAATAAAGTTAATGACAATTTCCATGTACTCTTTTGAATATATGATAAAATCTTATTTGCATCCCATTTTGTATGAATGCAATAGCAGTTGCTTTTATTGGAGGGTATAGGGGACTTTCTGGATAGCATTTGAAATGTAAATGAAAAAAATATCTAGTAAGATATTTTTATGCATATCTACTGTTCCTCCTCACATTCACTAACAGCTCTTTTCTGTTAGAACCTTTTCCGGGTCTAGAATCCTTCAGCTTTCTGTGATTTCTCAGGCATCTAGATTGTGAGAAGCCAGAGATGCAACTTCTTCTATAGGAGCACTAGGTGCCAAGAAGCAAAAGGCCATGGACAAGCTCAGGCTTGTTGGCTTAGTTATTATAGTTAGAACAAAAATTACCTTATCATGCAAAATACAAGGAAAACTGTGGATAATATTTTAAAGGGTTGCTTGATGTTTAAAAGTTAAAATTTGAAAGAAAATTTGAGAAATGAAGGCCTGAAGCTGATATAAGTGAACAGGAGAGAAACAGATAGGTGGGAACCAGTTTAGAACAGTCATCTCCCATCATAAAGAATGATATGGAAATGTGAGCTGGGCATGGTGGCACAAACCTGCAGTGCCAGTCATGGGAAGGCTGAGGTAGAGTTGTGAGTTCAAAACCAACTAGAGATACACAGCGATTTCAAGACCAACCTACTACATACTGAGTCTCTCTGTCTCTGTCTGTCTCTGTCTCTCTTTCTCTCTCTCTCTCTATCACACACACACAGACACACACACAGTCACACACACTCTCTCGCGTGCGCATGTGCGTGTGTGCGCTACTCCCTACCTAAACTAGAATGGGAAAAAAAGTTTTATGGAGCCACAAAACATGATTAAGACTTTCTTAATCCCATTTACCTAGACAAAAACCAAAAGACTCTTAGTAACAAAAGCTAAAACTTTCAGAGCCTTCTCTCCTTCTAAAAATTAAGCAAGGGGCCAGCAAGATGTTTTGGCAAGAAAAAGTAGAAGTCACCAAGGACAGTGTGATTCCATTCCTGGCATGCACTTAGCAGAAGGAGAGAAGAAAGTCCAGCAAGTTGTCCTCTGACCTCTGCCCTTGCACCATGGTGTTTTCACATGCACACAATGTATAAAATGGAATCTTAAAAATATAGTTATTTTACAACTGGTTCTATTTGAATGCTAGCCCAAATCATGTGGAGCTGCCTCTCCAAAAGTGTAGTTCATGCAGTCTCTGTTAACCATATCCTGTTTTCTTATAGTATGAACTATGAGTAATTTGCATATATGCATGTGTGTATGTGTATGTGTGTGCATGCGCACACGCACGCCATGCACATACACACATGTGCTGGTTTCTATCCCACTGAAAATCTGGTTGTCCAAAGATGCTAGAAAAGCAGAGAGACACTCCTAACCTGTCTCAGTTTTGTCATTGAGGTTCAGCACTGCAATAGTTAACTTCATATCAATTTGGTTGGGCCATTTTGCCAGATATGTGGTCAAAAATTCTGGATGTTTCTGTGAGGTTTTTTGTTGTTGTTGATGATGAGAATAACATTTAAATCAGTGAAACTTGAGTAAAGTGATTGTCCTCTGAAACGTGGGTGGGCCTCGTCAAATCAATGAAAGGCCTGAGTGGAATAAAAAACTGAGCTCCTCAAGTGGGAAGGAATTCTGCCAGAAGATATCTTGGACTTGAGCTACCATATCATTTCTTCCCTGGTTGTCCTGATTGTCCTGATGGCCGGCCCCACAGATATTAGACTTCCCAGCCTCCATAATTACGTGTGACAACTTAAAGTAGATCTGTTTTTTTCTCTTGCCTTTCTCTTATTCTCTCTCATTCCCTCTGCCTCTATTTCTCCTTCACTGTGCATGCACGCATGTGCATGTGTGTGTGCATGCATGAGTGTGTGTGTTCTGGTTTTCTGGAGAACCTTGGCAAATATGTGTGCTATATTTTGTCTAAGGACACCAAGACTTGAAAGTAATCAGACTGTATAAACCAGAACTCTGGACCTACTCTTTTAAGATTGTACAGACTTAACATTGAGATGCTTTATGGAATTACATTGAATTATTTGTTAAGCACAATGTTAATACATGTAGGGTCATAGTTTATAAATTTTGTAATTAGCAAAACAAATACATAGGAGAGCATGATTTGAGTAAGGATAATCAAGTCATATATATTAGGTGTGTTTGTAAAAACTGTGAATTAACAGGCAAATTCTTCAGTAAAAGAAAAAGTCAAAGAAAATGCATATACTAGATTATGATAATCTTATGCACACTGTTCTCCAAGAGAATGCCTACCTGGAATAGACTATTCACACTGAATGATAAAATGATAATTCTTCTATAGAAATTATTTTATAGCTATTTTAGAACATAGACAAAATAGTCTATCTTCCAGAAATTCATATTCAAAACAGGCAGCACTGAGGTACCCTATTCTGTCCTGGGTGGGACAGAGCTTTTTGAAAACAGAAGTCCCTTTCAGCTTTTCTTCCACCACATAAGTCCAATGAGGTCTGAGATTTTTGCATCCAAAACTGTGATCCTTCGAGCTGATTCTCCTTCACAGTTTCCAAGATCAATCTCCCATCTCTTCAGTTGAAATCAGCAATAGAAGGCAATTCCAAGGGAAGTCCAATGGCACGCATGCATTGGTGAGCCTACAGTAAAGTGGAGTTTGCATGAAACAAAATTGCTGCAATAAGGAGAGTGATAAGTAAGTCATACTGTTTGAACACTAAGAGATTAGTAGGGATTGAGGTCAAACAATCACTGTCCTGCTACATGTTCTCTATGTGGATGCCTAAGGGGAAAGAACTATGCCCACTTTAGTGGCTGATACAATTTATAACATAGAGCTAATGACCTGGTGCTGTTTAAAAAATGCTACCAGATCCTATTCTCCAGGATCCTTACTGAAGAATTAAGCCATTGCTATCTTCCAGCCATTATTCCTGTGATAAATTCTTCCCATGAGATTCTAAATTCAATCACTTGGGATGGGTTGTGTGATGGTGGTGACTATTTATGATGACCAGGGCTCCATTTTCACAAATGGTAACAACCTTTAGTCCACCACAGGTATTATTACCCAAATGAGCAGAGGGTGGGGAAGGAGGGAGAAATTCTCACCAAACACAGATGGTGTAGCAATTGCTTCCATTAGTTACTTTGGTTGTCATGGTAACAAAATAGTAGCTGGAAATGATTTAAGACAGGAGAGACTGTTTGGCTCACAACTTCAGGGGGATTTCAGCTTGTATGGCAGGGAAGTCATGGTTGTTGGAATGGCTCCACCTACTCAGGCAGAAGGGCAGGGCAAAGGATCTTCATGTGTGAGGACCAGGAGACAAAAGAACACAGGCTGGAACCATAGGAGAATATAAAACTTCAATACCTGTTCCTTATGACCCACGTGGTCTTGCTAGGCCCCACCCCCAAAAGCTCCTAAACCTCCCAAAACAGTACCCCAAGTTGGGAACCGAGTATGAAGACACATGAGATGTTTAAAATTCAAATCATAAGACACAGCCTACTTTCTAGTGTTGGGTCCCTTAAAAGCTCCAAGTTCTTCTTTTAAAGTTTTATTGCTAACTCAGGACAAACACATAGTAAGTTATACCCACACAAGCATTAAAGCTGCAACGCTCTGGCCTAAATTCTTTGCAGTTTCAAAGATGGATCTAAAATATTGATTAGACAACAACATATGCTGTCACAGACCCNTTTTTTGTACCCACCTTCTGGGGTTCATACCACCTGTAACACCAGTTCCTAGGGATCTGTCACCATCTTCTGGCTCCATGGGCATTATTACTCACATGCAGAAATACCTAGTTTTTCACACACACACACACACACACACACACACACACACACACACACACACAGAGAGAGAGAGAGAGAGAGACAGAGACAGAGACAGAGACAGAGACAGAGAGAGAGAGAGAGAGAGAGAGAGAGAGAGAATTTTTAAACTTCCAAAAAATAACAGTTTTACTAAATGTCAAGTTAGTTGTTAATCTGGTCAGTAAGAGAAGGGAAGCATTGACAAGGGGCTGCTTCTGGTCACTATGTCACCTTTCATAAATAATTCATTTTGTTTTGGTTTTTTTCCTTCCTTTTGAAATGGGTCCTAGAGCTGAAAGGAGAAATGAGCACATGCCCCATCCCCAATCTAGAAGCTGTCTTGCACTGATAACCACTTCCAAATGAAAGTTTAGTTTTCTCCAAGGGAGTCTCACTGGGGAAACAAACTACACTTAAGGGTTGACTGCGTGCCCAGCTCTAGATGGTCCACAGAAACTAACTCAGCAGCAGCCCTGGAGTTTCTTTGTCTCATAATGTCATGTCAGGGCTTTTAAAGTGGTTTTTTTTTTTAAATCTTATATTAATTTTAATTATATATATATATATATATATATATATATATATATATATATATATATATATATATTTCTTCTTTCTCTCTCTCTCTTTAGCCTACAGGTTCTTTTCATATATACTGTGGCTTCCAGTTTGGTTTGTTTATTTGTTTGTTTTTTAGGGGATTTCTGTGTCTATAACAGTTTCTTGTGCCTTCTCTTTGACTCTTTTTCTTCTATTTGTTTGTGTTGTGATGTGTTAGTTTTTGTTTATCTTATTATATTGTATTTATTATTATCTCCCAGGCCCACTTTCTCTAAGACAATGTCAAGTGGCTATCCCTCCAAAGAAGACATGTCAGTTGTAAATATACACACAAAGAGACATTCCATGTTCTTTGTCATCAGGGACACTCACACCAAAACGTGTATCCCACAATGGTAACAAATGTAAAGAGACATAATAACTGGGGTTGATGATACATGGGAGGTACTGGAATCCTCATACACCATTATGTGATGGGAATGGTCTAACCATTTTTCTTCAGTTTCTAACCACATTTCTTCAAAGCTTCAACACATGCTTATGCATGTAAACATGTAACTCCAATAACTCCACTCCTATGTATGATTCCCAAATGAGTATAAATATGTGTCTGTACAAATCTTTGAATTTTCATAATAGCCAAAAGTGGAAGCAACAAAAATACACATTAGTTGATGGATAAACTAGAGTATACTCACATGCTAGAGTGTAATTCATGTTGGGAAGAAATGAAGAGCCGAGACAAGCTAAAAGGGGGATGACTCTCCAAGACATGAGAGAATATTTGTGGTTGGAGAGACCTGCAGAGGAAGAAGGAGGATAGAGAAAGGTGATAGCGAGTGCCGTGGGTGACATGTTTATTTCTGTAGTGTCAGGAATGTTAAATTATATATGTATAACTTTGCAAGTGTATTAAAATACCATCAAACTGTAGAATTCAAATGGGTTAATTGATGCATAGATTATTTACTAACAGATCTGTTAAATTTCAATGATTAACAATTAAAAGAAATGGGGTCTTACTATGTAACCTCAAGCTGGCCCCGAATTTGAGATCATTCTGCTTCAGGCTGCCAAGTAAGAAGATATCAGATATGTGTCTTCTTTAAGCATGAGGACACAATAAAATTGTCTCTAAAATGTACAGGTTAAAGAAAGAACAACTTTTGATCAAATGAATATGCTTGTTTAAAGTGTGGAGGGGAGACAGGTGGTGTGCCTAGGAATAGATTTCCACTGCACAGGATGGTTGTGCAAAGGCATCTTCAGCCATTCAGAGGCTTCTGTGCTTTTCTTTTTTCCCATTGACAACATTTTATTAATTAGAATTTATCAATACTGGGCTAGTGAGATACCATCGGGTAAAGGCATTTGTAGCCAAACCAGATGAGAGAACTGATTTATTTCCATGGCTTATCCTCTAACCTCCACATGTGCAACACACACACAGACACACAGACACAGACACAGACACACACACACACACACACTCAGAGAGAGAGAGAGAGAGAGAGAGAGAGAGAGAAAGAGAGAGAAGAGGGAAGGAGAAAGGGAGAGAGGTAAAAATACTATTTTAAAACATCTTACTAATGTGACCTATTTTTCCTTTATGCCCCCCACATTACTGTGACTTTCTCTTTTTTCTGATTTTTTTATTTCATTGAATAATGTGCAAAGTATAGTAGCCTAGATGTATATAACATTTCTATCCAGACTATGACATACTAAGATTCTAGAATCTAGCATGGTATTACTACTACAAATGGAGACAGCAGCCTAAAGACTTTCAGGCAAAAGTAATATCCAGCCAATACTGATTACCATTCTCTAGCCTTTGGCCATAATATGACTCAAAGTCAGAGCCTCGGCTAGATAGAGTACAGTGTCTCGGTCCAGACAAGGATCTCCCACCACATATATCCTCTTTCCATCTTTATTTCAGGCCAACACTCCATTCTACTCTGTGTTCATTTAACAGTGCAGGATCTTTTTTGAGATAAGAGACTTCTGGAATTTATAGGTAGCTCCATCCTTCCTGTGTTACAGGTGGATGTGTGAGACTTTCTCTAACTGTAATATGCTACACATGCATATGTAAGGGCAAAAATAAGAGAATTCCGAAGTTATCCAGACAGTTGCAGCTAATTCAAATGACTCAGTCGATACATTTTAAAAATATTCTGTTCCTAATCCAATGTTTCAAGAATACAAAATCCAATTTACAGCCCCAAGAGCCTGAAATAAACCAGGTGCAGAACACAAGGATGCAGACACAACACTGACAACAGATACATTTGTATCATACAGGACTATGAGTAGTGTGGTAGGAGTCCAGGGGAAGGTCTCTAAGCATGTCAAAGAAGCTCTACCAGAAGCAATCATAGATGCTTAGACCTGGCGTGTTCCTGGAAGACCCATGCATCTATTCACTTTGCATGTAAGAGGTCTGACTGGAGTCTCAGTTGGCAGCATGAAAAATTATGGAAAATAAATTTTACATTTTCCTTTGGGGAAATGGGCAGGCCTACCAGGCAGGTCTCAGCTAATAACTGGGAATGAGTGTGGATGTGCCAGGAGTGCTGGGGAGTAGCCCAAGCTTACTGCAAACTGGAGAAAGAAGCCAGTGAGCTATCTCCACTTTTCATCGTGAGTGTGAACAGCGAATGTGACCGTGGTGGTAGAAACCAATGGCTTTTCGAAAACCCCTGGTAGTCCAATTTATTTTTCTTTGTCATGCACTATGAAAAAACTGGTGCTCATGGCACTGCACAGCTTAAATTATTTCCTGGAGTGCAGTTGGGCTTTGGAGCCCAACTGATCACAATTTTAAACTAACTCTGGGGTATGGGAAGGAGTTGGCAGGGCAGTATGAAGAATTTCATCACCTAGGCTCCTGAACCTCAAAAGCCTCTTTATACTTTAGATACAAAAATTCCTTCACTGTTGCCCGAGATTATGTTTCATTATTCCATCGGTTCAGTTACACACCCCAAATGACATTTGATAAGCTGTCTACTGTGTATCAAATTCACACCAAGTGATTGGAGAATATGTTCCAAAATGACTGACAGCTCCCCAACAATAACAGTGTATTACCTGTCAAGTTTTGAGGTTATTTTTTTTGATATAATGGAAGTGAAATAACAAAGAGATACATGTAACTCTAGGTTAAAAGAGGGAGTTCCATTATTCAAAATAGATCCCAGGTGGCTGGGAAAAATGTATTTGTCTGGGTAACAACTATACCTGTGCTACACGGGCATCCCGACAATCATACACTTGAATGCAATAGACCATGTAACCATCCCCTGTTAGAAGAAAAAGCAGTTCAGAACTCGGTAGCTCGAACAGAAGAGAGACTTGGAATTCTAAATTTGGAGACAAAAGTTTGCTAATTAGTATTAAGAAGCTGACATTTCCTGTAAGTTGGGGGCTTACCTCCAGGTTTCAGACCCATGCATTAGAGGCAATGTGTTATAATTGGTTCGCTTTGGGTTAACTGGTGGATATTTTTAACATCTGAAACCTGTTATTTTGTCGTTGAGGTTTATCCTGCCTCCCTATAGCTTCACAAACTTTCCATTTTAAATTCTAGAACTTCCATGCTAATTATAAACTTTTATCTTTAAAAGTGCTGCTGCCTTTAATCATTCCCTGTAGTTGGGTTTCCTTTTTCTTTCTCTAAATAAAACATTCTAGAAGATGGCACTGTTCTTAATTTTGACTGAGGAAAAAAAAAAGACTCTACTTGTCTAGCAAAGGCTCTTATTAATTCCCTAGGAAGCCTGGGTCAAGACTGAATTTAATGTAAAACAAAGTGTTGTAAGGATTCATACTTGCAATGCACAAATGTCGATTTATCTCTTAGCAGCAGAAAGCAACGTTCTGGTGCTCGGATCATTCCACTTGCCTAAGGATCACACTGAGTGCTGTTTCGTCCACACCAAAGTTAGCCTCAGCCAAGCTGCTCAGGCCACACATGAGGAAAGCTATGGTCAGTTCCTGAGTGATGCAGTTGAATCCTTGGAGGTGGCAGGTGGAGTGCAAATGTGTCATTGGAAGGACCTAACCCGATAAATTCCCGTGCCCCACTGAGAGCTTTGCACAATCTTTAACCCTGAGTAATGAACACAGTGATGGGACTGGTCATACTAGCTCACCTATCAGTAAATGGAAGCAATGCTATTATTGCTAACAATAGCCAGGCATGGAGCACATGCCTTTAACCCTGCACTCAGGAGGCAGAGGTAGGATGACTAGGGCTACATAGAGATACCTTGTCTCATGGGAAAATAAATAAAACAAAACAAGGAGGTGGAGGTGGAGGAGGAGGAGGAGGAGCAGGAGGAGGAGGAGGAGGAGAAGGAGAAGGAGAAGGAGAAGGAGAAGGAGAAGGAGAAGGAGAAGGAGAAGGAGAAGGAGAAGGAGAAGGAGAAGGAGAAGGAGAAGGAGAAGGAGAAAGAATTTCTTAGTTCTCCTGAAGATCAGTGATTGTCCATGCAGGACCTCTTGAGCCATTCCATGGGTATTTTATCTACATTTTGCAGAGAGAAAGCAGGCTTAAAGTTTACCAAGCAGTAAGTACTAGCACGTACTCTGGAACAGATAAGTCTTGTCCCAAAGCCCTCACTTGTAAGCCCGAGGCTTTCAGACCTTGACCTGCAACTCAAGGACATGAGAATTTCCACCACCACCCTCTCAGCTTACTCTGAGTATATTTCCCATCCTCACAACACAGTTCTTGGCTGATGAAAAGATTTCTTTGAACTTCTCTGGAAGGTATGAGCAGGCTATGGCAAGAGACTACCTAAAGGCTGTCTTCTACAACTTGTAGGTTTTAAGTCTGCATTTGAATCTTGCCAGTCACTTACTGGCTTTATGATCCCTAACCCTTGTCTTGTGTGTCTCCTAAGGGGAGTCTATGGGAAAATGTGCTGCATAGCAAGCATCCTTCAAAGGCTGGCTATTATTATCTCAGCCACATTTATTGAAAATGCTTATGCAGTGGCCCAGGCATGACGCTTTCCCCACATCCTGGTGTTGCTAGGATCGTGCCTTGAGCGGAGTCTGTGGCTGCCCGCTGCTATTCTGCAAAAGGAGTTTCCTGCTGCTGGCAAACACCCTAAGCGTGTGACACTTGTGGGTGTCCCTACTGAACACCCTAAGCATGTGACACTCATGGGTGTCCCTACTGAAATCTAGGCATCACCATGACTTTTCTGCTCTGCCCAACTGTACATCTTCCACTCCATTTACTCCTTTCTGTTCTTCCTCTCCAGCTCCTTCAGTCTAGAACATTCTCTCTCCCCCTCTCTCTCCCTCCATCCCTCTTTCTCCCTTTCTCCCTTTCTTCCTTTCTTCCTTTCTTCCTTTCTCTTTCTCTTTCTTTCTTTCTTTCTTTCTTTCTTTCTTTCTTTCTTTCTTTCTTTTTTTTTCATTTATCTTTTCTTCTGATTAACACTTACTATTTAAAGATGCCCTGGTCCTCCCAGCTGCTCTGTACCATAATGGATTGTTTCCTAGCCTGGGTGAAAATCTGTCTGGGAAGCAGGAATCTTTCCCTTAGAGTTGTTCATCCCTAAAGGGCAGAGTCTGCTGCTGAGCTGACCTGTGTTTGTGTGTTAAAAGAATGATTTTGTTCCTGTGCCTTTCCTTTAAAAGGAGTAATCCCATAGGTATCCAGAACTCCCTTTTCTTAGCGAGTTCTGTGCACCTTAAAAGTCATTACTGTTTTCAACTTTAAAAGGGGACTGCTGTGAAACCACTGGCCCCAGGCTCTGGGCTGCTAAGGATACAGGGGAATTATGTGGAAGTGCAAGGGAGGGAGGTGAGAATCACTACACAGGAGCTCTCGACTCCTCCAAGGGAGTCTTACTCATTCAAGACTTGGTTCTTCATTGACAAAACTAGAAGAGAAGATCTTGTCTGACTGGGAAATTATGTTAATATTAATTTTTTAAAGATAACAGGATTGAAAACAGCATCAATTTCCTTATCAAGACCATTGAGAACAATCACGTTTAGGCTTTCCAAGTCCACGTTCTTTGAAAAAAATAAATTAATATTTTCTTGTTCTTCTTCCTGGCTTCTCCACTACCCCATGCAAAGCACTCCACATTAAGAAGCCACACGTGTGCTGATTTGTCTAAAGTGGAATCAGCTGAGTTTATCTCAATGAAGGGAAGAGTTGTCCTAGTGTCCTGAGCCTAGGAAGTACAAAGTTCAGGGATGCTGTCTTAAAGTACAAACGCATGTCTGGGTGTCATACATGTACAGAAAGTGACCATGATGGTGGTAAAACAAAACATGAATAGTCGTTTCATCCCAGTGTTTGAAATATATACATTTGCAGTTTCCACTACAAGCGTCAGGCACATTTTATCATGATGATAATAACAATGAACAGTTTCGACCTTCTCTGGTTCGCCTTTATATGCATCCAGGCTTACATGTGCCTCAGCCCACTGTGAGCATAGGATGACTTCTTTCTAGGTCTCCTCCAACTCCCAGGGAAAACTGAAGCCCAGTTTTATTTTTTCCTGGTCTCAAATACAATAGCAGGAAAACTGCAGAGTCTCAAGAGCTTGGGGTGCAGACTTGCTGTGTTTTCAGTAGCCGTAGCTCAGGCTCATAGTTCTGTTCATGTCAGGAAACTTTGGATGCAGTGAGATTTGCATGCTCAGATTGTGTGGTACCCCTTCTCCATCAGCAAATGCTGGTACTGTGACCAAGCCTTGAGAAGCCGCACCCGTGGCACCCGTTGTCTTGTTAATTAGGCTAAGAGATAGCCCAGTAAGGCAGCCAACTTCGGCATGTCTCCCAGGTCCCCCAGCTACGACCAGCCCACCTACGACTAGCCCAACAGCGCAGACCTGGGACATCTCATGAGGCTTCAGGGTTCCCGCCAAACCCCAGCCGCCTGCGCAGAAGACAGGGGCGGGGCTTCCCCTCTTTTTCCCCTCATGCTTGTGATTCATTAAACAGTCGCCTTGAGCAGCAACCCAGCCTTGGCCACGTTCTTTCCCCTCCCCCATCTCATTACAGCTCCGGACTATTCCTTCCAGGGAACACCAGTTTGTGAATGTAGGGGTTACTGCTGGTCGGGCCTCCACAAGATTGCACAGATTTGAGCACCTGTGGAAGATGCTCATCCCTGTCAGATTAACTCACTAAAATAGTAAAGACCCACATAAAAATATAGACCGACAGTAGAGAAAATTAACAAACAGTTTTGTTGCAACGAAGGATGCGATGTTGAGGTCCATCAAAGAGACCTCAATATTTAATTGTGTATTTGATTGGAGTTAAAAGTTTTTGGTAAGCAATGCAGCCAGTTTTATCAATACTGAATAATTTCAAAGTGATGAAAGACACATTTTTTAAGATTATGATTTTCTAAATAAATACTTTGTTCTAAATAACTATAAAAGTCACTTTACTTGTGCCAATATTATAATGTAAAGTAGATCCAATCATTCCTTAAAACTAGAAATAAAACTGTCTTCTGTTTACTACCTTTACCAGAATGTCTCAAATCTGTACTGAAATATCATTAATGTTAAGAAAGTTTGTTCATAGCATCGTCACAAATGAATGTGTCTTCCATGGAGGTAAGCCACATGTAAGCTCGCTGATCGGTGCTTTAGCATATGTTATTCTTCCCTGTGTGCTTCTGTCCCCTTTCTCCGCCCTGTGCACAAGACTTCAAGATGCGAATTTAATGGACAATGGTCTCATAAGTTAAACGGAGAAAAACTATTAGCCAATCAATGATCAATCAAGAGAGACAAAAGTGGTTCCTTATTACTGTACTCAGAACCAGGAGGGAAGCACACATCTGCTTTCTTGAGCTAACCTCCATTAAACACAGTAACCCTGATGGGCTCCTTTGTCTGCTGCTTCCTTAAGATCTAGAAAAAGACATGGAGGAGACCATGTGAGACCAGAAGATGAAATACCCAGATTTTTTTTTTTTTTTATGTACTGTAGACTAGCTTCATTCTTCTAAGGCCTCAATGATACCGTACCAGACATTAATTTAAAGCCTCAAGCCACCTTGAGTCATTCAATAGAAACAAAAATCTAAGCAGGGGGTAGAGAAGACTAGTAATTTTTTTTTAAAGAAATCCAACCGGAGAAAATAAGATGTATTGTGTTTCACTAGAAACCCGACTCCACTTTCCCAGGCTAACCGAGGTTCCTGTAGGATGAATAATATCACTGTAACTCATCAGGAGAGCCTACGTTTTAATTTGAAAAGTAGTTCCTATGTTAATCTTTAATAGCCCGTCTTCTGGACCAACAGAGTCACAGGAGAAGGCATTTGCAGCGGCGTAATTAAGGCCTGTGAGAAGCAGATGTGGCGAGGCTCCACTTTTCAGCCAATGGCTTGCCATGGAGATCCACCATTTGATCCGTGCATCTAGCCCCAGGGGCTTCATGGTCTGCAAGCCACAACCTACTAATAAGCACCCTCCAGCCTGTTTGCTAAACAGATCTGTCCTGGCAGGCACCCAAAGACTGCAGCCCTTGAAACTTGGAGTGCTTTCCCTTGCGTGGCCTATTGTGTGGCAGGCAAGAGAATAAACTGTCCCTCATAGAGTCAGTGCAATTACAGATCAGTTAGTTATACAGCTGTGGCTCAAAAGATTGCTTACCTCAACCAAATCGAGGCCTAATTTATTTTTGTATTGTCTTTGTTGAAAACCAAACAAACAGCCCTGCACAGCTCATGTATACAGTACAGAGAATGGCTCTCTTTCTCTTATAAACAAGATGGCAACTCTTGGCTCAAAGAAAGCGGCCTTGGTAGCTGTAGGTTTTGTTTTTATGGTCGGAATGAAGCCTCTGCTTGTTGTAGCTTCGTTAAATTGTTTAAGGAAACGTGGGAGACTGCTGTCTTTGATAGAAATCTGGGGTGTTGAAGGTTGTGGAGTCTGTCAAGTACTGTTGTGTGCTGTAGAGACCGGATAAGAAGCTGTCAATTAAAAGTACAAAAATGTAAACAAACAAAGAAGGAACCTCTCTTCTTCGTGTGCAGCCTGGTAAAGTGGCTTTGATTTATGTGCACGGGATCTTCTAACAATTATGACGTATGGAAGAAAATGTCTTTTAGAAAGCCCTTTTATATCCAAATTAATGCTTGCCAAATTCATAATTAGAAAAGAAAAATCCAGGTTTGTGGGAATATTGGCATTGGAACAGCCAACCTGCCTGAGAACAGACCAACAGTGCCCTGAAGAACCACGGTCGTTTTTCACTTGGGAACTAGTGTTTGTCACACTTTTTGAGCATCAACCCTGAGGCATATCCATTAAATAACAACTTCCACCCTAGAGAAAATATTAGGCAACCTAGTGGTCCAGCTAAGGAAAATCTAGAGTGATTTTGATCTTCACAGATAATAACAGATAAACTAATAGATCATAAAACTGTAATTCTTCTGAACTGAGATGACAGCTAGAGCAGGTTTTCTTTATCTAGAGCAGGCAGCAAACCTCACTGGAGCTCAGACTTCTTCAGTATAGTGGAGTGGCCTCTTCTGCTATGTACGGATAGGGGTGAAAGGAAAGAAATACTCTCAGAGCCCCAATCCCTGGACATTTGGAAACATGAACAAGTATAAACACTAAACAGAGACCAACTTAGAAGACTAATGGGTACAGGATTAGAGGCTTATAAACCATTGAACAGGAGTCTTCTAGACCAACTTTTCATTACATTAACCAGCTTGACTTAAGGATTTGGAATGGTGGTTTGGAACATATAGAGACTTTCGTATGGTGTCATCTCACATTCAGATACTAAGCCTTTCCCCAAATCACAACCTTATCAGTTGACCTGTAGCAAAGTCAGGAAGGTCAACAATAAGTGTTCGAAGGCAACTTCTATCACAACCTCTCTGGGGCTCCACTCAGAAGGAAGTAAATAAGAAGGAAGGGGTTTAAAGCTGGGCTCAAGAGACGGCTCAGTGGGTAAGAGTATTCTTACAGAGGACCAGATTTCAGTTCCTAGGACCCAAGTCAGGAGTCACACAGTCACCTATAACTTCAGATCCAGGGGATAGAACGTGCACTTCTGGCCTCCATTGGTACCTCCACTTACACGCACAAACTCACACTCAGACATACATGCATGCATGCATATGTACATACATACATATGTAACTAAAATAAAATCTTTACAACCTACTAAGGATGGAAGTTATTCCAGCTGCAAAGAAGTCCCAGGAAAGCTCAGCTGGAGGCCCAGAACTGAAAGGCCAGGGGTTATAGTCCTGCTGCAGCCTGTTTGTGGCAGCTTTTCCACTTACATCCAAGGTACATTTGTGGGTTCCTGTTGTTGTGTTTTGATTTTTTTCCCCAGAGTCCTGCTTTTTAATTTTTTGCTTTCCTCAAAAAAATGTGCAAATATCTGAAATAAAGATGTGATCAGATATTCTGTTTGTTAGCACCACCCATTGAAGTACCCAATCTGATATACATGGATATCTATCAAACAGATATTTTAGTGCTTTTCTTGACAGACAGCCCCTCCTACCTCTGTCTTGGGTAATGCCTGAGTCAGCTATTGTTTCAGTAATATGATAGAATGAATCATTGACTTAAACAAACAGACTTAAAACATGCATTTGTTATTCACAGGTCTTCAAACTGGTTACAACTTGATCAGGCTAGCAGTAGACCAGACCCCATGCTCTGGAAGCTGGACTGCAACTTGGTACCCATCTATATTGTCTATCTTTCTATTCTTTGGGTCAGTGATTACCCAGGACAAAGTTGTTTCATAATGAGTGGCAAAGACTTACAGTATTGACCCAGAATGCACACATCAACATTACCAAGCATGCAAGTCAAATGACCTGTCCTATATCAGTGTGGCAGGATAAAAAAATACCCTTTATTTCTAGTGGAAAGAACTTCAAAATCAGAGGGCAAAGGTTTGAATAATTCTAACATAGGGAAATCATGACATATTTGAATAATGGCACAATTCATCATAGATGATTTACAAAAGAGAATTATTTTTAATATATATTTATTTTAAAGTACATTTAAACATTTTTTACTCATATTCTGAAATCATCTATAATTTAAGCAATTCATATATCAAGCATTGAGATTTTCTGTGAGTATAAAATGAAGACTAGGGGTGGGGTTCCTACTAGTCAGCACCAGCCTTGGGCCACATTGGTCACGAACATGGCAGACAGTCCCATGGTCCCCAGAGGATTCTCCATGCCACAGGCACTCTAGCTCGCAAAGGATCCTAGGATCACTGGTCTGAGTTAAAGGCGAAGCTTCTTAGAAAACCAAGTAGATGGAATTATAAGAATTGTTGCCTGGCATTTGAATGATGGCATCTTAATTAGAGTAGTAATATCTTTCCTTTCTTTTTTTTAAAAACTTTTTCCAATTTTTATTAGGTATTTTCTTCATTTACATTTCAAATGATACCCCCAAAGTCCCCTATACCCTCTGCTCACCCTGCTCTCCTACCCACCCACTCCCAGTTCTTGGCCCTGGTATTCCCCTGTACTAGGGCATATAAAGTTTGAAAAAACAAGGGGCCTCTTTTCCCAACGATGGCCTAGTCTGCTACATATGCAGATAGAGACACGAGCTCTGGGAGTACTGGTTAGTTTGTAATGTTGTTCCACCTATAAGATTGCAGACCCCTTCAGCTCCTTGGGTACTTTCTCTAGCTCCTCCATTGGGGGCCCTGTGTTCCATCGAATAGATGACTGTGAGCATCCACTTCTGTGTTTGTCAGGCACTGGCATAATCTCGTACAAGACAGCTATATCAGGGTCCTTTCAGCAAAATCTTGCTGGTGTACGCAATAGTGTCTGCATTTGGTGGCTGATTATGGAATGGATCCCCAAGTGAGGCAGTCTCTGGATGGTCCATCCTTTCATCATAACTCCAGACTTTGTCTCTGAAACTCCTTCCATGGGTAATTTGTGCCCAATTCTAAGAAGGGACAAAGTATCCACACGTTGGTCTTCCTTATTCTTGAGTTTCATGTGTTTTGCAAATTGTATCTTGGGTATTCTAAGTTTCTGGGCTAATATCCACTTATCAGTGAGTGCATATCATGTGATTTCTTTTGTTATTGGGTTACCTCACTCAGGATGATACTATCCAGATCCATCCATTCGCCTAGGAATTTCATAAATTCATTGTTTTTAATAGCTGAGTAGTACTCCATTGTGTAAATGTACCACATTTTCTGTATTTATTCATCTGTTGAGGGACATCTGGGTTAATTCCAGCTTCTGGCTATTATAAATAAGTCTTCTATGAACATAGTGGAGCATGTGTCCTTATTACCAGTTGGAATATCTTCTGAATATATGCTGAGGAGAGGTATTGCTGGATCTTCTGGTAGTACTATGTCCAATTTTCTGAGGAACCGCCAGACTGATTTCCAGAGTGGTTGTACAAGCTTGCAATCCCACCAGCAATGGAGGAGTCTTTCCCTTCCTCCTCATCCTTGCCAGGATCTGCTGTCACCTGAATTTTATATCTTAGCCATTCTGACTGGTGTGAAGTAGAATCTCAGGCTTGTTTTGATTTGCATTTCCCTGATGATTAAGGATGTTGAACATTTTTTCAGGTGCTTCTCAGTCCTGAAACAAGCTGGAGTAGCCATTCTAATATCGAATAAAATCGACTTCACCCCCCAAGTTATCAAAAAAGACAAGGAGGGGTACTTCATACTCACTAAAGGTAAAATTTTCCAAGATAAACTTTCAATTCTGAATATCTATGCTCCAAATGCAAGGGCATCCACATTTGTTAAGGAAACTATAGTAAAGCTCAAAGCACACATTGCCCCTCACACAATAATACTGTTAGACTTCAACACCCCATTCTCATCAATGGACAGATCGTGGAGACAAAAACTAAAAAGAGACACAGTGAAACTAACAGAGGTTATGAAACAAATGGATTTAACAGATATCTACAGAACATCTTATCATAAAACAAAAGGATATACCTTCTTTTCTGCACCTCATGGTACCTTCTCCAAAATTGACCATATAATTGGTCACAAAACAGGCTTCAACAGATACAAAAATATTGAAATTATCCCATGCATCCTATGCGATCACCACGGACTAAGGCTGATCTTCAATAACAACATAAATAATAGAAAGCCAACATTGACGTGGAAGTTGATCTTCAATAACGACATAAATAATAGAAAGCCAACATTGACCTGGAGTAGAGTGAAGAACACTCTACTCAATGATACCTTGGTTAAGGAAGAAATAAAAAATGAAATTAAAGACTTTTTCGAGTTTAATGAAAATGAAGCCACAACATACCCAAACTTATAGGACACAATGAAAGCTGTCCTAAGAGGAAAACTCATAGCTCTGAGTGCCACCAAAAAGAAACTAGAGAGAGCATACAAGAGCAGTTTGACAGCACACCTAAAGCTCTAGAACAAAAGGAAGCAAATTCACCCAAGAAGAGTAGATGGCAGGAAATAATCAAACTCAGGGCTGAAATCAACCAAGTGGAAACAAAATGTACTATATAAAGAATCAACCAAACCAGGAGCTGGTTTTTTGAGAAAATCAACAAGATAGATAAACCCTTAGCCAGACAAACTAGAGGGCACAGTGACAGTATCCTAATTAACAAAATCAGAAATAAAAAGGGAGATATAACAACAGGACCCGAGGAAATCCAAAACACCATCAGATTCTACTACAAAAGGCTATACTCAATAAAACTGGAAAACCTGGATGAAATGGACAATTTTCTAGACAGATACCGGGTACCAAAGTTAAATCAGTATCAGATTAACCATCTAAACAGTCCTGTATCCCCTAAAGAAATAGAAGCAGTCATTAATAGTCTCTCAATCAAAAAAAGCCCAGGACCAGATGGGTTTAGTGCAGAGTTCTATCAGACCTTCAAAGAAGACCTAATTCTAATTCTCCTCATACTATGCCACAAAATAGAAACAGAAGGTACTCTACCCAAATCATTCTATGAGGCCACAGTTACTCTGATACCTAAACCACATAAAGATCCAATAAATTAACAGAACTTCAGACCTTATGAATATTGATGCAAAAATACTCAATAAAATCCTCGAAAACTGAATCCAAGAACACATCAAAATGATCATCCACCATGATCAAGTAGGCTTCATTCCAGGGATGCAGGGATGGTTTAATATATGGAAATCCATCAACGTAATCCACTATATAAACAAACTCAAAGACAAAAACCACATGATCATCTAGTTAGATGCTGAGAAAGCATTTGACAAAATCAGACACCCCTTCATGATAAAAAACTTGGAAAGATCAGGAATTCAAGGCCCATACCTAAACATAATAAAAGCAATATACAGCAAACCAGTACCCAACATCAAACTAAATGGAGTGAAACTTGAAGCAATCCCATTAAAATCAGGGACGAGACAAGGCTGCCAACTCTCTACCTACCTTTTCAATATAGTACTTCAGTCCTAACCAGAGCAATTAGACAACAAAAGGAGATCAAGGGGATACAAATTGGAAAGTAAGAAGTCAAAATATAACTATTTGCAGATGATATGATAGTACATGTAAGTGACCCTAAAATTTTCTCCAGAGAACTCCTAAACCTGATAAACAGCTTCAGTGCAGTAGCTGGATATAAAATTAACTCAAACAAATCAGTAGCTTTTCTCTACTCAAAGGATAAACAGGCTGAGAAAGAAATTAGGGAAACAACACCCTTCACAATAGTCACAAATAATATAAAATACCTTGGTGTGACTCTAACTAAGGAAGTGAAAGATAGGATAAGAATTTCAAGTCTCTCAAGAAAGAAATTGAAGAAGATCTCAGAAGATGGAAAGATCTCCCATGCTCATGGATAGGCAGGATTAATATAGTAAAAATGGATATCTTGCCAAAAGCAATTTACAGATTCAATGCAATCCTCATCAAAATTCCAACTCAATTTTTCCACAAATTAGAAAGGACAATTTGCCAATTAATCTGGAATAACAAAAAACCTAGAATAGCAAAAATTCTTCTCAACAATAAAAGAACCTGTGGTGAAATAATTATGCCTGACCTCAAGCTGTACCACAGAGCAATTGTGATTAAAAAAAAAACAAAACAAAAACAAAAAAACTGCATGATACTGGTACAGCGACAGAAAGGTAGATAAATGGAATAGAATTGAAAATGGTCACTTGATCTTTGACAAAGGAGCTAAAATTATCCAGTGGAAAAAAGATAGCATTTTCAACTAATGGTGCTGGCTCAACTGGCGGTTATGATGTAGAAGAATGCAAGTTAATTCATTCTTATCTCCATGTACAAATCTCAAGTCTAATTGGATCAAAGAACTCCACATAAAACCAGAGACACTGAAACTTTTAGAGGAAAATCCTTGAAGATATGGGCACAGGAAAAAAATTCCTGAGCAGGACAGCAATGACTTGTGCTGTAAGATTGAGAATCAACACATGGGACCTCATAAAATTGCAAAGCTTCTGTAAGGCAAAAAACACTTTCAATAAGACAAAAAGGCCACCAACAGATTGGGAGAGGATCTTTACCAATCCTAAATCTGATAGGGGACAAATATACAATATATATAAAGAACTCAAGAAGCTGGACTCCAGAAATTCAAATAACCCTATTAAAAAATGAGGTACAGAGCTTAAAAAAGAATTCTCAACTGAGGAATAATGAATGGCTGAGAAGCACCTGAAAAAATGTTCAACATCCTTAATCATCAGGGCAATGCAAATCAAAACAACCCTGAGATTCCATGTCACACCAGTAAGAATGGATAAGATCAAAAACTCAGGTGACAGCAGATGCTGCCAAGGATGTGGAGAAAGAGGAACACTCCTCCATTGTTAATGGGATTGCAAGCTTGTATAACCACTCTGGAAATCAGTTTGGTGGTTCCTCAGAATTTTGGACATAGTAATATCAGAAGATTCAGCAATACCACTCCTGTACATATACCCAGAAAATGTTCCAACTTGTATTAAGGACACATGCTCCACTAATTTCATAGAAGCCTTACTTGTAATAGCCAGAAGCTGGAAAGAACCCAGATGTCCCTCAACAGAGGAATGGATACAGAAAATGTGATACATTTACACAATGGATCACTACTCAGCTATTAAAAACAATGAATTTATGAAATTCATAGGCAAATGGATGGATTTGGAGGGTATCATCCTGAGTGAGGTAACCCAATCACAAAAGAACACACATGATATGCACCCACTGATAAGTGGATATTAGTCCAGAAACTTAGAATACCCAAGATACAATTTGCAAAACACATGAAACTCAAGAATAAGGAAGACCAAAGTGTGGATATCTCACTCCTTCTTAGAATTGGGAACAAAATACCCATGGAAGGAGTTACAGAGACAAAGGTCAGAGCTGATATGGAAGGAAGGACCATCCAGAGACTGCCCCACCAGGGCATCCATCCCATAAACAACCACCAAGCCCAGACACTATTGCATATGGCAGCAATTTTTTGCTGACAGGACCCTGATATAACTATCTCTTGTGAGGCTATGCCAGTGCCTGGGCAAATATATAAGTGGATGCTCACAGTCATCTATTGGATAGAACACAGGGTCCCTAATGAAGGAGCTAGAGAAAGTACCCAAGGAGCTAAAGGGGTCTGCAATCCTATAGGAGGAACAACAATATTAACTAACCAGTACCCCCGCCCCCCGAGCTTGTGTCTGTAGTTGTATATGTAGCAGAGCATGGCCTAGTAGGCCATCAGTGGGAGGAGAGGCCCTTGGTATTGTGAAGATTATATGTTCCAGTACAGGAGAATGCCAGGGCCAGGAAGTAGGAATGAGTGGGTTGGGGAGCAGGGTGGGGGGAGGATAAAGGGGACTTTCGGGATAGCATTTGAAATGTAAATGAAGAAAGTACCTAGTAAAAAAATTGTTTTTGGAAAAAAATTTAAAAAATAAAATGAAAACTAAATTCTGTTAACTTGATAGAAATGTAATATAGTAATATAAAAATTGTTTTGATAATCCCTGATTATAAAAATATCACCATCAAGCTCTTACTTACACCAAAGTTCAGCTATGACCTGGTCACATGGATGGGAAGATTAAACCCTGGAACATCTTCTTTCCACATTACTCCTGATATCCTGTATAATTATCATTCTAGGTTCCATAAATAAAGCTGTAAATAATAAATATCATTAAAAATCTACATGCTTAGAACTTATAATCAATATATAAGTATAGGCAAATAGTAATGTTATGGCTTGAATATGGATTGTCCTTCATGGGCTCACATATTTTTTTAGGATGCTATAAGGACTTTAGGAGGTAGAGCCTAGTGAGGATGTAGGTGCAAAAAGCATGCCTTTGAAGGTCATCTTTGGATCCCAGTCTCTCCACGTCTGCCCCGAGTTAAAGAAACTCCTTGGCCATGTGCTCCCATGATAATGATATTCTGAAATAAGTGCTCAAGGCTAAGCAACCATGGGGTGAACCTTCTAAAATTGTGAGCAACATAAATGTCTCTTCAGTTGTAATCTCAAGTATTCTGATCACAGCAAAGCAAAAGTAAGTAATGCAAACATTTCCCATTAGGAATGGGAAAAGGTATTTATGAAGGGAATTGTCCTCATCCTTTCTTCAGAGTGCACCCCTCTGTAGACTTAGATTTTTAAAAATCTACTTTAATAAGGGTCCTCAAACACTTCAACTCCCCTTAGGCCCACAGTTCAAAGGTAGGGTAGAAAAGATAGTAAATAGGACAAGTTGTGGATCTGTTTAGAAGTAGTTCTTTGGGGCAATTCTATCTCTATTTGTTAGAATACCAGCAGTCCAGTTCAGTAGTGTCAGGATACAAACAGTCAAGTTCAAAAGAGTTACCAAACATGAATCAATAGCAGCAGCACGATCCAGCAGAAGCAGCCAGGCTTCTGCCAAATCCAAGTGAAGATCAGGGAAGACTCCAGACCAATAGCGTCAGCAATGGAAGTGTGCCTTCACTGTCTGTTGGGTCCTAGTTATACTCTTTCCAGATATCATGTATGCTCTCATGGGTCTGCTTTAGCAAAACATCACATGGCACAACCAGAAATTTCCACTTCAGCACCCCTCACTTCTGAATTGGTCTTCATTCAGTCCTGATTTCAGAGGACTGTTTTCTCTCAGAGTCTTAACGGATATAATGGTGCCACTTATGTACAGTGGTGCTCAAAGCCCAAAAGGCAGAAACTAAAGAATTCTATAATGGAGTTAATAATTGTCATATACACTGGTGTCTTGGAGAAATCATTAGAGTAGTAATAAGGTTAAAATAAATAATAGCAATAGTACAGACAGTTCTAAAGGTGTGTCCTGAAATCTTAGGGGACATCTCTTCTTGCCAGTGGCCCCAAGGCTTTGTGGAGTAAGCACTCTCCAGTGAAGACTACATGGGAGAGAGCAGACAGGTGGGAGATATGAAGCAATGTAAAGTGATGAGAGGGAACTCGGTCTTTCATACAGAATTGCTGGCAAGGAGGGGCTCTCAATCAGTGCAAAATGAGGGAAGAGGCATGAAAGTACACCTGGGACCCAAGGTGACCTGTTGAAAAGGCAAACCTGAAGAAATGGCTGGACACAAAGAGCAGAACCTCCATAGAACTGTGGCAAAGGAGGAAAAAAAGCAAGAATGGACAAGTGAAGACTCTTAAACGTGTGGCTTGGATGTCGTGCTCATGAGCTCACAACAAATGTAATGACATGTACAAGATCTGCACAAGATTGGGCCTGTCAACAATTCATCCCAGATGCAGCAATGGACTTCTGAAGCCCCTTCCATCCTCAAGGAGCTTTTGGCAGTTCGTGGCTGCTGGAGAGCGGTGAGCCATTTGTCACTGTGCTGTGTCCCTGGTAAAGTTGTCCATGCTTACTCAAGAAAAATATCACCAAAGAATACATACATACATACATACATACATACATACATACATACATACAAGTAGAGAGGAAAGTGAGAGAGAAAAGGAAGTATGTCAGAAGGTCAGAGGGTGACAGGAGTGAACATGACCCAAATACAGTATATACTAATATTAAATATCATAATTATGTATATCATTATTATATATAGAATATACATAATAAAAAATAAGGAAGGCACAATCCACTCTTTGGATCAATAGCACACAGGGAGGGAGGAAAGGGAAGGGGAGAGAGAGAGGGAGGAAGGCAGAGAAAGACAGAGAGAGAGAGAGAGAGAGAGAGAGAGATTTATATACTTTACACATCAACAGCCTAGGGAGTGCTTGAACCAGGAATCTTATAAGCCACGCCACGTTTTCTTTCCTTTTTTCCACAGGTGGGAGAAAAGTGTAAGCAATCTTTGCTTAGCAGAAAACGAGAAGCAAGATTTCCACTCTGCTAGTGAAATTCATTTTCAACACTCAGTGAGGAACCTCTCAGGATTAAGACTGCTCTGCTAGTGTTTTGCAAATTGTATCTTGGATATTCTAAGTATCTGGGCTAATGTCCACTTATCAGTGAGTGCATATCAAGTGACTTATTTTGTGATTGGGTTACCACACTCAAGATGATATCCTCCAGATACATCCATTTGCCCAAGAATTTCATAAATTCATTGTTTTTAATAGCTGAGTAGTACTCCATTGTGTAAATGTACCACATTTTCTGTATCCATTCCTCTGTTGAGGGACATCTGGGTTCTTTCCAGCTTCTGGCTATTATAAATAGGGCTGCTATGAGTATAGTGGAACATGTGTCCTTATTACCAGTTGGAACATCTTCTGGGCATATGCCCAGGAGAGGTATTGCTGGATCTTCTGGTAGTACTATGTCTAATTTTCTGAGGAACTGTCAGACTGACTTCCAGAGTGGTTGTAGAAGCTTGCAATCCCACTAACAATGGAGGAGTGTTCCTCTTTCTCCACATCCTCACCAGCATCTGGTCACCTGAGTTTTTGATCTTAGCCATTCTGACTGGTGTGAGGTGGAATCTCAAGGTTGTTTTGATTTACATTTCCCTGATGATTAAGGATGTTGAACATTTTTTCAGGTGTTTCTCAGCCCTTCCATATTCCTCAGTTGAGAATTCTTTGTTTAGCTCTGTACTCCATTTTTTAATGGGGTTATTTGAATTTCTGGAGTCCAGTTTCTTGAGCTCTTTGTATATATTGGATATTAGTCCCCTATCAGATTTGGGATTGGTAAAAATTCTTTCCCAGTCTGTTGGTGGCCTTTTTGTCTTATTGACAGTGTTTTTGCCTTACAGAAGCTTTGCAATTTTATGAGGTTTCATTTGTTGATTCTTGATCTTACAGCACAAGCCATTGCTGTTCTGTTTAGGACTTTTTCCCTGTGCCCATATCTTCAAGGCTTTTCCCCACTTTCTCCTCTATAAGTTTCAGTGTCTCTGGTTTTATGTGGAGTTCCTTGATCCACTTAGACTTGAGCTTTGTACAAGGAGATAAGAATGGATCAATTCACATTCTTCTACATAATTGTTATGCCAGCACCATTTGTTGAAAATGCTATCTTTTTCCCATTGGATGGTTTTAGCTCCCTGCTGTCTCGTGTGAAGCTATGCCAATGCCTGGCAAATACAGAAGTGTATGCTCACAGTCATCTATTGGATGGAACACAGGGCCCCAATGGAGGAACTAGAGAAAGTACCCAAGGAGCTGAAGGGATTTGCAACCCTATAGGTGGAACAACATTATGAACTAACCAGAACCCCCAGAGCTTGTTTCTCTAGCTGTATATTTAGCAGAAGTTGGCCTAGTCGGCCATCATTGGGAATCGAGGCTCCTAGGTCTTGCAAACTTTATATGCCCCAGTACAGGGGCATGCCAGGGCCAAGAAGTGGGACTGAGTTGTTAGGGAAACAGGGTGGAGGGAGAGTATAGGGAACTTTCAGGATAGCATTTGAAATGTAAATAAAGAAAATGTCTAAAAAAAAAAAAAAGACTGTTCTGCTAGGAACCCTTGCTCAGCAGGCCCTGCTGCCAAACTCAGGTCTCCTCCCTCTGATACTGATTGGTCAGACTCCAGGCTATATAAACTGGTATTGAACCATATGGCAATGTTGCAAGTCAGAGGATGGGGTCTCTGTGTGAGGGTCTGGACCATGGTTTCCCAAAGCCAATTTATCCATTCCCTCTGGTCTCATTGAAGCTTCATCCCCAGTGTGACATTTCCATCTTACATGAGCCATGGCTGGGCAGGTCAGACCTTATCACTTGGCAAGTTCAATATGACTCAAATGCTAATGGACAATTAAAGCTCCATTGCAAAGTATTTATGCTACTTTTTCAGACCCTAGCACAGGCACATACTTGATTACAGGTGATGAAGTTGGGGTGGAATTTTTAATGTTGTAGATAATGCATTTCTTACCAAAAGCCAACAGGGCCTGCCAATTTCACTGCTCCAGTATTTCTCATTATGGCTTAAATGCCTTTACTGTGTAGGACTGTTCACGGTTTCTATTTCTTCTTGTGAGTTTTCGTAATTCTGAGTTTTCAAGGAATGTTCTTCCTCCTTACCTAACTCAATAGATTCCTCAACATAAAGTCAGCCATATTGTTCCCTTACTGTCCCTGTAGTGTCTCTGGGATGTAGAGAGTGGGGTTTCTCATCCTTGATATTGGCAACTTGGGTTTTCTCCTTTTCATACATAAGCATGCACTGGGATGTGTGTGTGTGTGTGTGTGTGTGCACGCGCATGCGTACATGTTTATACATGTGTGTGTGTGTGTGTGTACATGCATGAGTACATGTTTATACATATATTCACTCCACTTAGTTTTCTTTCCATTCTTATCTCATTCATATCTTATGAAGAAAGTCCATCAGCAAAAACCCCACTTCAGATTTTACATTTCCGAAACAACGAAGTAAACACCCTAAGCATCTTCTATTTTTTTGAACCCCACTGCTGATCAGCTTACACACGTTGGTAAAGAAACTTTTGGTGACTTCTTCGCGTCACAGTGTATTCTCCTTCAAAAGCTGTGATTTTTTTTCTCCACCTTTTGGTTTTTTTAGAGCTTGATTCTGATGTTTCTTCATATATTTTTTATTGTGTTTATTCTTTGGGGATTAGTTGAGTGCTCTGGATCTGGGAGGATACAGAAGATGCTTTACTCTCTTCCTTCCTTTCTCTAGAATCTTCCTGGTTAGCCTGGAAATCATGATCTCTTGCTATACATCCTGAATGTTCTGCTTAGAAGCATGTTGCATCACACCCATGAGTTTTAGAACACAACATTGCGAATTAATTTTGTATAATGTTTTTCTTTAAAAGAAAGCAGCATTTTAGAAAATGTACTAGAGAGAAAAAAAAAAGAAAGAAGTCTTAGTTTTGTTTTCAATCCTTCTAATAATTATCTGTCCTTCAGCAAGGATTCTGGGCTCACCTGGCTTGTCTTTTATAAATTCAGTTGTTTAGAACATTTTTTTAAAGATGTATTTACTTTATCTGTGTAATACTGTTCTTGCATGTATATCTGTGCACCATGGGGATGCCTGGTGACCATGGCCACCAGAACTAGAATCAGATCCCCTGGAACTGGAGTTTTGGATGGTTGTGAAACACCACGTGGGTCCTAGGAACCAAATCTGGTCCTATGCAAGAGCAGCAAGTGCTGTTCACCTCACAGTCATTCCTCCAGTCCTCTGAATTTAGCTCTTTACGTTCGAGTCTTGCCAAGGCCTTCAAAACTCCATCTTTGTATGCTTCTGAATTATCAGTAAGGGAAACTCCCCAGAACAAACAGACTCTTCCCAAGAAAGCCTCTTATTTGCTTTATGGCCAGCCACCTTGTTCTACTTAAGAGTCAGTGCCTTAAGAGGGATGGAATAGCATACACAGATTTTTTTTTTTTTTTATAAATCTGGGAAGTGTTCCCAGGAAAAGAGTTGCTTATGGCTTTGGAAGTCATATCAAAATAACCCCTCACACATTAACAGTACATGTCACATTAAGAAATAGATATTAATGAGGGCTTTTTAAAACAACCATAACAGGTTTAAATAGGGTACAGCCTTCTGATGACAGCTTTGAGTTCAGAGAGCCAAAATGTAGCCAGACCAAGAAAGGTGTGGGGTACGTTTACTAAAAATATAAGATATGTAGAGAGCCCAGTCAGGTGGCAACCTGAATTCACACTTGAGGTTTTTAACATCAGAATCAAGAAAGTCATTTACAACTCTTTTCAGAAGGATGAGGCCTTGCTAAGTGTTCAGAATACGCTCCCATATGTGTAATAACAGAAGGTGACTTGCCTTATATGGCGTGTAAGGGGGCAGGGAAGGTATTGCAGCATGAAGTGAATTCTCTGTATAATTTGACTTTTTTTTCTTATTAGAAAAACACATATTAATACTAATTTGAAAATAAGGAGTGATTTTTTTAAAAAATAGTTTTGTCTGAGCAATCTGGTGTGGACCTTGATGCTGGGTTGTAGGATGCCTATATCCCAGTCTTTGTTTTGTTTTGTTTAGGTTTTTTTTTTTTTTTTTTGGTACTATTATGCCATGACACTGGAGCTGAGCATCACCAGTTAGTCTGTTTTGGTTGTAGTCATGGCAGTAGATGACAAAGTTAAAATTAGGATTCTTCCAGGGCTTTTAAAGATGCTATTAAAAACACGGCCCTGGAAAGTTTAAAGGGACAGCGGCATCCTCAGTAACAGGTCATCACTGCCCATGAGGGAAGACATGAGTTTCTGATCCTAGGGTTTTAGATTCTGGAATTAGAGAATCATGGTGAAGAGGTTACTTTAAAAGAAGCAGCAATACTCAGTTTACAGTGACCCAATGGGACTAATCAATACCCCAACCATCTGAGGGATTGCCTACATTGCTTAAACAACTCAGAGCCAGAGATGAAGAGACTAGAGGATGTAGGTCTGACAGGGGCAGTCAGAACACTTCTAGAAAGGATCATATTACCTTCCCAGCAGAGGTCTAGGGGATACAGCCCAGCGGATGCCCGAAACTGAGCAGTCCTCAACCCTACCCATGCGGTGCTTGCTCCTATGTGTCCTACAACTTGCCCGGCAGTAGCAGATTGAATCTATTGGCTCTCTTTTATGACCTGGCATCTCCTTGCATCATTGCTCATGTGCTTTGGAGCCATTGCTAACTAAAATAAGAATCACAGAAACAGTCCATTCAATTGAGCCACTTAGCGACTAGAGAATGGGTCATGCAGAGTGTATCTATTCTGCATGAAGACACAGTGTGTGCCCAGGCAAAGCAGAGCACAATGGCACACAGTATCTGATTTAATCTCTAGGATTGTCTATTTACGGACTTTTCCACTTGATATTTCTAAGCTATGGTTGACTTACACATGACCACAACAGTGAAAGGCAAAAACACAGACACAGGGGCTACATGCTCTGGTCAAAAGCCCCAACTGTCAAGAATAAAAATCAATATCCAGCCAAACCAAAAGGAAAAGAATATTGTAACGATAGAAAAAACCCTATGGAAGGGGAAATATGAGATGTTTTCTTTATTAAAAGTAGCTCAATTTCCAAATTTTTTGATTAGTAACATTTAATAAATGATACAAGTAAATTTTCAGAACTGTCAGCTACTAACTTGCTCCTGCTGTTACTGAACATGTGAGATATTAGACATTACACAGATGGCACATTTAATAATATCACTAATATTTTGCATGCAAAATATCAAGCTCAGTAGCATTCTAGAAGAAGTCTTAGGCCTAGAATATACTGTTGCTTTTCAGCTTTGCAAAATGAAAATAGATAACAAATGATAGCAGTCATCTCAGTTACTTCAGATGGTATAGTCTCTGCCATAGAGTCTCAGGACACCATAGCAAGAGCCACAATCTAGGTAGCTTACCACAGCCCAGACTGGTATCTCCCAGTCCTGAAGGTGGGGAGCCCAAAGCCAGTGTCAAGTCAGGCTCCCTTTGAAGCACTCCTTCCTGGCTTCCTGCTTTGGGTAGCTGCTGTCAATCTTGGCATCTTTCTGTTTGCAGTCCTATTTGTCCAGTCTCTATCTCTGTAATCATGCCATGTTCTCTGGTAAGTTTGTGCAGTGTCATCTGAGAAGAATATTGGTCATATTAGGTTAATATTAATGTGACTAATGTAAGATTAGGCATATTAGCTTAAGTGCCCACCCTACTGTAGCATGGCCACAATTGTATCGGCAAATCCATATTTTTTTTTTTTGGCACTGGTGGGAGTTGAGATGTTTTGGGGGGTTTACCATTCAACCTGCAACAGTTCCCAGAGCATTCATTAGAGCAGTTTAATGTAGTTTTGTGGTATAATGAAGACGAATATGTTTCAAGTCCCTCACCTCTCTCCTTTCTGATACATTCTTTTTAAGTCTTTACAGTGGATAGATCTTGTTTGTTTTTTATAAGTTTTTTTTAAAGATTTATTTATTTATTATATATAAGTACAATGTAGCTGTCTTCAGACACCCCAGAAGAGAGCATCAGATCTCATTATGGATGGCTGTGAGTCACCATGTGGATGCTGGGATTTGAACTCGGGACCTTTGGAAGAGCGGTCAGTGCTCTTAACCGCTGAGCCATCTCTCCAGCCCTAGTGGCTAGATCTTGACATTAATTTATGGTGAACTCTACTTGAGTTGACTTAGGAGATTGTGCTTTCTCTTATGGGTTTACAAAACTGACTACTGCCAGTCAATATTGAACTAATAGGATCAGTTTAACCTTCTGCTTAAACACCTAAAGCCTGAGATAGACTGTAAAACACTGGAGACACTGGTATGCATGAATAAGGGCAAACAGGAAGCCCTAAGTGACCCATCTGGTTCCCTAGAGAGTCACCCTAAGGTGTACTGCAGGAGAAGAAGCCAGGGTGGCAAGTACTCACCCGGGTCAAAGAGACATGAAGGAAAACTCCATGGTTAAACATCTTCTCCTGAGAGTCACCTGGACGCTAGGTCCACTTTCCTATTTATATATTTGAGAGTTCATAGTAATTGCTAGCAACCAATAAATAGGTACTCCTACCACCATAGTTAATCATTAGCATGTTATTTTAGTCTTCATTGGATAGTTTCACATTTATACCTCAATAAAACTGCAAAATAGGAGTTTCTTTTTCCTTAGTAAAAGTTATACTTAAAATGCTTACCTATATTTGAAAGAAAAGGTCTAGATACCAACAACTATATTAATGACATAACCTGCTTATAGTAACTATATGACTGATTTAATACTAAGGAAACTCACTCAAGCTCATGATTATCCATCACACACAAGTCCAGGGATGCCAGAAATGACATTGGGTCTTGCATATTTTAACTTCCAGTGATGGAAATAAAAACCTTATTGGAAGAATTGAGCCGAATAGCAGGACTAAAGACAAAGTTCTCATCTTTCAGAGCTAGGGAAAAAATAGATATAATTAAAACTGAAAAGGAAAGAAATAAAAATATACACATTTCTTTTAGAATTATGGAGGTAACAACCCCCCAAAAAGGAAGAAAAAATAAGAAAAGAAAATCAAAAAAGGAAGCTTCCAGAAGGGAAAACATTTGCTTTCCATTTAGGACGTTTCAGTGTCGAGATTTTTGTTTCTACGGCCATTGTTAAAGGAGACCTGGTATGACAGACTCGTGAGTGGACGAAGCTAGCCAAGTCTGACACATGACCTTAGCCTTGTTGGATTTGCGAGAATTATGTGCAATGCCACGTAGGCTACTTTTTAATACATGTACCTATAGTAAAGAAAAACAGAGCAAGCTCAGGCAACCAGAGGGAAGCCACCAATTACTTACCGGGGCTTTCCAGCAGACTTGACTAAAAAGGGACACTCATAACCGCAAGCAGTGAGGTGCATTTTCCTTGCTAGCTTCAGAGTTCATGCTGCAGCCTTGCCCGTGTGGTCCACAGAGGGGCCTCAGAGAACCTCTGGCTTGAAGCTGCCTGACCATGAATCACTAGTGGCAAAAACAAAGCAAAAAAACACTCCTTAAATTTTTACTCTGCCTTGGTTCACTTTTTAACAATTTACTTTTATCATACTTTTCAAAGTAAGGATTTTGAAACATTCATGAGAAAATGATGTGCACGGTGCACAGAGATTAAGTTTAGCCAAACAAAGTGTATTTATTTGTTCATGCTTTTTCATTCACTATCTGTCTTTGAAAGACTCTGACTAGCGTCAGAGAGAGAGAAACAACATTTTGAAGATATATGCTCTTTCCTCTGGTTGAGATACATCATTTCTAAAGCCTGGCTTTCACACAGGGGCCAGCTCTTCTTGAACTTTCTCCTTCCTGGAAGCATCCACTCTCTGGCTCTGTCTACAGACCACACCATAATCATGCAGCCTTTGACAACTGAGTTCATCTGCAGCAACATGACTGCCTTTCCCTCTCAATGGCCCATGGCACCCAATTTCATCAGGCTTGACTAACTTTTACTAGTTAAATAAATACTTAGTTCAAATATATTTAGGTCAAGTTCTCTCCAAAATTCTTGATTTGTGTCTATCAAAAAAGGACAACAAAAATCCACTTTCTTTTTGGAGTACTGAGGCTCAAACCCAAGAATTCATGTGTAAGAGGCAAGGATAATACCACTGAGACTTCCCTGCTCTACAGTTTCCTAATGTAACCTAGCTTGAGATGCTAAGTATCTAATTATCAAAACAAATGTATTCTTCTCAGATCTTACATTTTCTACATGAAAAAAAAATGTCACCTTTTCCTGAGTAGTGCTGGAGCACTGGAGGGCTGCAGGGCATGTGACCATCTGCAAGGGTAGAGATGGCCATATTAGTAGGGGCAGAGAGCTCTACATACAGACTCAGCATAATTACTGCGCAGACACCCGGGTCCCGATGAAGCCTGCCTTCACTCTTTACAAGCTGTACAAGCTGTGCTTTTCAGTTTCATTTGAGTCAGCATGGCTTCCTGAAATATTATAAATGCAAAGTCCTCCTAAGAGAGGCACAATAGAGGTCTCCCTTTATCACCACTGCTCGTGAGGTACATAGTATCAGTACCTTTACAGATAAGGAAACTGAGGCACATGTCTCATAAGAGCAAGGACAGCCAGGCAAGGATGGTGAAAGGCCCAGCCAAGGGCTTGACCAGGGCATCCAGACAGTCACAGCGGCAGGGCCACCAAAAAAGGCAGACTGACAAACTATATTGTCTCTACTGATCATTTTGTCCAATTGTTAGTCTGGAATAAAAGCAGCTCTTGGAAACTTTTTCCTGTGGAAAAACCTGGGTCTCTAAGCCACACATCCTAGATGTAAAATAAAAATAAGAACAGAAGAGCAGATTCCTGAGGTCAAGACTGAGTGGAAACAGTTTTCTCTCCCTGCTTGATGATACATTCGTTTCCCCTGTTTTACTGAGTATAATGAAGGTAATGGGAGTTTTATTTGACAAGTGCTAATTTGGAAATTGCTATACATCATTACATTGGCCAAGCCAATCAGTGCAGGGCTCAGGAGACCTGCAGAGTGGATCTAGCCAGGCTGAAGATGACCTGGAGAGCCCAGATACTACACTTCCCCACCAGGGCTCTCCACACCCTTGTCAAGAGATGAAGTTAGTAACATTTCCTAAGGCTTTTCCATATCTGTCAGCACCTCTGAACATGAATACGCTATCCACAAATAAAGCGGGAGAAGGCATATTCTGAAAGTCCCTTCAATTAAAGCTCCTGGGATGAAATCTAGTTGGTTCTGTTTGGCACATTCACCAATTCACCCCTCCCCACCCCCCCGGGAGGGAAAAAAACAACAGCTCTTGATTAATAGAGGTTCCTGATTATTTAGGAGCTGTTTAAATCAGATTTCTGCCATAATATTGTTTATTGTGAGGCCTTAGAAAATTGAAGGGATTAGGGTTATAGCCCTAATAATTTCCCTTTATAGATCTAAACTGAAATAACAGGCACAAAGGAAAAATAAAATTAGCTGTTTCCTGAATAAGTATAAGTATTAAATCATGTTGACAGAGAGAGAGAGAGAGAAAGAGAGAGAGAGAGAGAGAAAGAAAGGAAGGAAGGAAGGAAGGAAGGAAGGAAGGAAGGAAGGAAGGAAGGAAGGAAGGAAGGAAAGGCAGAAGCTGTGGTCCAAAGGAGACCAATCAGGGAGCCAGCTCAGCTTCTCAGCCTCTAACGAAAGGCTCCATGGAGGTCTGACTCTTGCACCCACTTTCCCTCTCAGCTGCTGTGCTTATTTCTTGAGGTGTCCGGTGCTACAGTGACTAGTTAGTGCCTTGTGTGTATGCGTGCATGTGTGTGTGTGTGTGTGTGTGTGTGTGTGTGTGTGTGTGTGTGTGTGTGTGCAATCTCTTTCTTACAGAACTTTGCCAGGATCCAGGAATAAGCAAAAGTTAAAAACAAAAACAAAAA